>JANHFX010001374.1:8669-27271 GCA_027560015.1 Chloroceryle amazona
AGCCTGGCCCAGGCTGCCCAGAGAGGTTGTGGAGTCTCCTTCTCTGGAGAGATTCCAAACCCACCTGGACAATGCAATTCTGAGCCCCCTGCTCTGGGTGACCCTGCTGGACAGGGAGTTGGTCCAGATCTCCAGAGGTTCCTTCCAACCCCTCCATGCTGGGATTCTGTGGGTTGGTAAAGTGCACCGACACCCACAGGGTAGCTGCTCCTTTCCAGGGTTAGGTGTGGACCCCATCTCATTGCTACAGGTTCTGAAATGAGCAGATATTTCTCACTGTAACGTGCGTACCCCCACCACAGACAGACACTGCACAGCCTCCATCATCACCCTTCATCAGCAAGGGCTAGCGCAAATCACCGGGATGAAACAAAATTGCCACGATGAACCCACCTCAGAACGTCATCTTACTGTTCATTAATCACCAGCCACCCTTCGGTGATTAATTATTTAGCCAAATTGGACAAATTTTTCCACATGAGTGAGAAGATGTTTATTTAATATAGCAGAAAGCTCCTAGTAGCATGCCCTTGTTTTCCTCAATTTAGCTGTACGATAAATTTATATTCTCCTGATTTACAGCTCAGCAAAAAAATATCCCAGCGCTGCATCAACTTGTTACTTTCAAGGTGGTTGCTGTCTGGCCAGTTCTTCAGCAGGAAACCTGCTGTTGTTCAGTTTAAGATGTTTAAATCGAATGATAGATACATGAACTGACACTCCTTGGTTTGTTGTCTGTGTCTCTCTGTGTGCGCTGAGCTCAGTCCCAGCTGGAGGGTCAGTATTTCTCCAGCATTGACTGGTAGCATCAGGGTTGTGTTAGAAAAGAGGAAACGCTCCCCAAGACCCCTGTCCTCCCAGCAGCCTTCTGAGGTTCTGAGCACCTCCCAGCATGCTGCTGAGGTGCTGGGACCAGCCAGGTTCCACTTCTGCAGGTAGGTGGGACATGCAGGAGAGAGGAGAACTGGTGTTGGCACTGGGGGATCCGGGTACTGATGATGAATCAGCATCCTGGTATGTTCTGTGGTGATACTGATGTCTGTTCAGTGTCTTTCATCATAGCTAATGATTAAAAGAAAACAACAACAACAAAACCATATGAAGATGATAGGAATACCAAGAGAGAGCCCATAAATAATAAAGAATTAGTAATTAGTCATTTTACGTAGTATTCAGTAAATAATTCAGAATTTAGGCTTTATTCATCTACTTTTTCATTTATCTACTTCTTGTGTTTGCTGATTCTTTCAAGAAATAAGTTTATTCTTAATTTGTATTTAGATAAACAAATTGTAAAGCTTTTCCTACCTGACAGAGCATGAAAATTGAATTATTACACTGGTACTTTTAGTTCTGATCGGCAAGATCAAACTGTACTATTTTTTCCCATCTGTGATGAAACAAATAGGTGAGGCCTTATGGCATAAGCAGATGTTCAGGATTAAATTTAAATTCCGATTCTTTTTAAGTACTCCTGCATAGGATTTGAAATAGGTTTTTGGGCTTGCCAGAGAAAAAATAGAAAAAAACTTCTTACAAAGTGTTCATAACCGTGGTAGAAGCTCAGCCAAAGTGATGTTATTTAAATACCCCCATAACTGGAGAAATACAGTGACATTTTTAAAAGCACCACAATCATAAGGCTTTTATCGGCTCCCTCACTAACTCGGGCACAAATCCATGCCATGCAGAGCCTCTCGGAAGCTCTCAAACACAGCCTGCTCCGTCTGTTCTCCTCCTCCTTCAGTAGAACGATCGTCTTGATCCTCCTGAAGCCTTGCTCAGTGCTCAGCTCTCTGCTGTCGGCTTTCCAAAGCGCTGAGCCCCACAGCTGGCTGCTTTCAGCCACTACCAGCCGCTCCGGACCGCTGACAGCGAGGCCACAGGACTTGCTGTGCTGCCAAATTAGAGACGCCGCTAATCTGGATGTAGTTAAGTCGCGGCGTTCGACGTAGCTCATGTTTCATTCACGCTCAGATCCCAAACCCCAGAGCAATTGAGTTTTCTAATAATGTGCACATCAACATCAACGGGCTTGAACAGAACTGGGTTATTGCGCACAAATAGGTTTGCGTGCTCCTAAGCTGTGTTGAAGACCATGTAGTCGCCGCTTGTGCTGATTGCCGCCCTATTTTAGTGTCGCTTTGTGTATCCAGCCTTTGTGCAAATATTCTGTTTCGTACACCTCGTGGAAAATAGAGAATGGGGGGAAAAAAAATGCAAGAAGATTCTTGGGGCTTTTTCATTCCACCCTTGTTTCCTTTTTGCCTTGGGTGCTCTTGGGTATCATCTCTCAAATTTATTTCGGTTACTTGTTGCCGTGTTACTTGTATCAGGAGAAGGAAAAATACTGTCTGATTTTAGGAAGTGCAGGTTTAACTCTAGTATTTTATACATGTATTTAATGACTTCCAGAAATGAGGTTTGGGACTAAATCTTGCCATTTCTACCTTACTTCATACTCACAAAGCTGCAGCTGAAATGTTCACTTTTGGGTCTCCTGAACCAAGGGGTAAACCACTGGTAAACTGGAGCCACCATGGTGGTCAGGGCTGGTGCACAGGTTCAGTGAAAGTCTCTGCCCAGAGCAGGAACCTCTAGCCCAAGTTATTTAATGATTCTGTGACAAGAAAATCCAAATTAGCCTCCTTATTGCATGTTCCTAATATCTGCTTTAACTACAGACCTACTCATTTGTTTGGAATCAGCTGAGGGACAATGTCACGCAGTGTTACTAGAGCTTGCCCTTAGAATGCATAAAGAGTGAGGTTTAGTCAGGAACATTTGGTTACTGTTTTTTAACTCCCCTTCACACCACTTTGGTTCTTTGCTTCTGTGTGTTGTTTTCTTGGGTTTATTCCGCACAGCAGTTCCCAAGTGGCCTTCTGAAATCCTGAACTGGGGTTTGATTAACATCTCTTTTTGGTGGTGGGAGGTTAGGTCACATCTGTCTGTCCCTGATCACCTCTGGGAGTAGAATGTTGCTCATATGGCGACATATGGCAGTGCAGTGAACCAGACTTGGGTGTTGAGCTGGGGTAACAGAACTCAAAAAATCCCAAAACACAACCAGAAAGAAATGTCCATCAAACACTCCCATAAGGCAGCAGTGTACTGAAGGCTGGGATGTGAGATTCTCTTGAAAGACTCAGTCACTCCTGGCTCGTTCTGTGTGTTAGGGCTTAATTTTTGAGTACCTTTCTGTACCTTTACATGTTTAAATGACAGCCTTTTTTTTTTTTTTCCTTTTTTTTTTCCCCAAAACAGCCTTATTTTCTCTTACTCATCCCTGTAAAAGAAATGCAAATCTCTCACTGTCTTGAAATAGCTGTGTTGTTTTAAAGAAATTTCCTGTGATCTGCAACACAGTGAAAAGGAAAGGGCAGCTGTTTGTTGCTGTTTCAGTGTATTTAGACCACCTTTTATGCCTGTGGAGGTCAAATCCATTTAATCTGGTTATGCTATTTCAATCACATTTATATTTTTAATGCAAAGCCCAGGTTTGCTTCACACTAGAATGATCTCTCTGGTTTTGTAACAAGCTTTCCTTGTCCTGGGCTTTGGAGACTTCTCTCTGTTATTTCCCCTTAGCCTTAGACACGGTCTTTGTAATTTACAAGGTAACTTTCCTCCACTGGTTGCAGAATCCTGATTGCACAAGTGGTGATCAACATTTTCAAATTCCATTTAACTGGGAGCAGACTTGGAAGCCTGCATTAAAAGCCTGGTGTCGCCGTGGTTAGCCTGACAGTGGTGCCAAGGTGGTTTGTGTAGATCTCTGCTGCCCTTCAAGGGGAGACCACTGCGTACAGAATCAGCGTCTTCACCCAGTGTCCCATTCAGACCATGAGCTATCCCAGTGTTCCCCTTGCCTAAAGGCTTACTGGTTCACAGCTTCAGTAAGGCACCTTTTGTGCTTTTACCATAAGTAAACTAGGCTAGAAAGTCCTTCCCGTGAAAGATGTTGGTCACATTCGTAGCCTCACAAAAGCTCCAGAAGGAGCCTGCCCCATCTCCCTTGTCTTGTGTTTCCTCTTTTCCTTAAAAGCAGCTTTCACACTATCAGCCTTTTTCCCAAGAGGAAGATGCTGTATGTTAAGTAACTTCGGAAATAAAAAGGAAACACATCCAAAGACCCACTTGCTTCTCAACTTGAGCAAACCCCCTCTCCCATTGCCTTTTGCATCAGTGACCTTCCAGCTTCAACTAAGTTCCTGCATTGTCCCTGGAATTAAGGCCCCAAATACTTATTTTGTTGACTTATGGCATCTCTTATAAACAACCAGGAGATAAATGGGCATCCTGGCAGAGGTTTGGCACCACCAGTCCAGACCAGAACTTGACCAGACAGTGAAATGCAGACAGGAGGTTGAAAGACACAAAGCCTGGTCTTTAAGAGGAGGAGACAAATGAAGAATCATGATCAAGTTCAAGCTCTGAATAACAAAATGAGGTTGTTTCCTAAGCAGTCATCCAGAAGACTGACAACAGCTTGACATAACAGTGCACAGGCTGGACACTGACACCTTTATGTGAACCTTGCTCAAAGCAAATGCCAAGAATAAGTGGATCAGAGATATCAGAGCTGTTAAGAAGGGCAGAGGCTGGCAGGAGAAATGGCAACCCCCCATTTGCAGTGTTAGATGCCCGCGGTAGGATGTGATGAGAAGAGAATGCCAACCACAAGAGAGATACTAGCAAGCCCCCTTTTCATGGTAGGTTCTGAAGACTCATTTCCTAAACAAGGCTGAAGAAGGAGGACCCAAAACTCTGCAAGCTAATAGAGAAAATGATACTATGTGCTTTTCCTTTCTTAAAATAAACCCTTCTATAACCAAGCACAGATGAAAGGGAGAGAAACTGTTTTGGTTTGGCTTCAGTTGTAGAATCATAGAATTGCCAGGGTTGGAAGGGACCTTAAAGATCATCTAGTTCCAACCCCCCTGCCAATGGGGGGGCAACCCTTCTCTAATCTCTACTTTATCTCTCTTAGAAGACCTCCTTAATGTAATTTACCACAAGTAGTGATCCTGACTGGAAGTGGAGAGACACTGGACCATTTGCCTGAAGTGTATATCCAACAGCAGTGCGATGAGTGTAAAAATAAACACAAAGGTACATAGGAGCAGGAGCAGATCTTATATCCAATAGCAAAGTCTCGCTTAATTATTAATGACCGAACTCCTGTAGTCTTTTGTTTAGTAGCAAAACATACCCTGAATCTCCCTCGGGTTATGTCAGATTGACAGAGCATCACTGTCAAAGGCAATGCCAACTTTTCAGTGATGGATCGAGTGCCGGGGGTGAGAGCGAGAAAGGTGAATATTCAAATGAGACTCTCGGGTTCCTTTGATAAAGAGCCAGGAATTCCAGGCTGAAGAACTGATTGATGGAAGTTGCCCTTGTCATGAACAAAATGGTAAACAGCTTCAGAATAATGAATTACAAGCAGAAATTGGACTGGTCAGTGATGGAGTAGATCGTGGAAAGGTCATTTTGTCCAGCTCTGTCCTAATGCAGAACTCTTCTTGATCACATATTCCTTAATGTTCTCTGTGATTTACTTGTAAATGACCCGAAGACCCCATGATTTTCACAACTGTACATCACTCCTAACTGCAGGAGGATTTTGCATTAAAGTACTTTCTCCAATAGCCTGAATTTTTTGTCTTAAATTTCATCTTGCTTCTCCTAATCACTTCTAAGCACAGAAGAGCTCTTAACAACATCAGCTGGTGGAGCAGAAATAGGAACTGGTGAATCTCTGGGCTAAACCCTGTCTTTCCTAACCTTATAATCAAAGTTTGGATGGAGGAGTTGGTGAGGCTTTTCTTTTCCCATACTGAAGATTTCCAGTGGAGAAGTCTAGAAGGGATTCTTTCTGATGCTGTTTCCAAGTCCTGCAAACCAGAGACTGTAAACCCACACATGGCTTCTTGTCCTCCGTGGTGAGAAATGTGTAGCTCTGCAGTCTTCCGTGTCTTGCACGTGTCTCAGAGAGAGCAGCTGAGTTAATAAAGAGACTGGTCTTTCTGAAAAGCAGGCTTCAAGCTTCACAGAACAAGCATGGGTATTATTTGGCCTCTTGGTGGTTTTCTAAAAGTAGAAGATGCCCAAGAACTTGCTGTATCTGCAGCTGGTGCTTGCCAGAAACGCTTGTACGATCTATATGGATGAGTGGAGAAAAGGGCGGCAGGAGGGGGGAAAGGCCTCGGAGGGGAAACAGCTGAGGAGATACAAATGAAAATTCAATTAAACAGAGGACAAGGAAAATTTAAACTAGCATTGACACCCTGCTCAAGGCTGCTGACGAGTCTTGATTTCCTCTCTAAACCTAGCGAATGAAGAAAGCAACAGCAGAGAAAATAAATGACCACCCTGAAAGGAGCTAAATTAGATGACCAGGAAGATAAAACCATTCAAATAAGGATCCTTCTTTTATGATATGCCATGGGCTTGTAACAAATTCAACCAGAACCATAGATCTTGGCCTTGTAACCATTCCAAAGCTTGTCCAGTGTATGAGAATGTTTTTTTTTTCCTGAAGAACTGAGTTTATTTGCCAACTGGAAGACTTGCAATGGACAGCAAACGTAATCCCCTGTTGCTTTCCGTCCTATGTAGCCATCAGAAAGATGCTATTTGAATAGATTAAAATCAGATTGGTGGCATTTGGCACTCATTTTGCCTTCTGCCCTCATATATGCTGGTATGGGATATAGCAAGTGATCTGCTGCGGTTGTTCTGGCTGCTACAGGTTTCCCATTTTGTGGGAGGGGTGTGACACCGAGCATTTGGTCTCATAACTGTTGTAGCAGAGAAGCTGAATGTTTTTTTCTCTCTTAAGATAAACTGTCATTCCTCAAGAAAGTGGTCATTGTCAATTTATTTCAGCTTTATTTTGCTCTTTGCTGGCTGCATGAGGAGCACAGTTCAAAAGAACCGGTCATTCCAACAGCTTAATTTCTCCTGCAAGTATTTCACTTCTTTTGGGGTGTCACCACAATCCCATTTTAAAGCCTGCTAATAGTAATTGAAAGCCATTTTAAGCTTGTGTGTAGTGTCAGGATTTGAGCTGTGTTTTATTTCGGTAAAAGAGAAATAATAGTTAGCTCTGACAGATACTAGGAAGCTAAACAACAGCCAGGGCTACCACGCTTATGGAAACCTACGCTGAGAGAAGAAACTCACAGTCTATAGGCTTGATCCAAACCCTAGGGAAATTAATGGGAATCTTCCCAAGGACTCCAGCTGGCTTTTGATCAGGTCCCGAGTGCAGACTGTGATCAGCGGTGGCCAGAAAGAGGTTAGGCACAAAACACTCGGGAGCTGTGCCTTTGCGAAGAGGGTGTCTGGGACTTCAGCACGTGTTTCAGTGCGATATTGTCGATCCTGCTCTAGAAAGCAAAGAGGGACAGAAGTGAAAGGGTACTGGCTGGGTTGGACTAAGCTGCCTTTAGCCCAAGGGGTCTTCTAGACCCCTTCCAGCTTTGTTGGGAAGCAGAAGTCACCTGATACTATCTGTTCAATTCCTCATTCTTAATTATTTTAGCTGATATCATCTATATGCTAAGTCAATCCCAATGAATGGCATTTGAAACATCCAGACTGAAGTCATTACATTATCACATTCAGGACAGGCTTTAAGTAAAAGAGATTTGGCTTGTTCTTTACACTGCTTGGCCCCTGTCCTGAATGTACTGCCATTATAACGGAGGATTATCTGCACTGGAGGTTTTCTTCATTTCCATTAGGAGAAAAAAATTTCATTCAGCACAGCAAGGGCAGCCTGAGATGGCAGGAGGAGATTGGCTGCACGCTGACGCCTTTGTTATCCACCGAGCAGAGCCTGACATCCCCTGACACTGCCGGGGGCTTGGCAAGGGGCTCTTATTTATTTCAGTGTGTGGAACACATTGTTTTCCGATGGGAGGAGAATCGGCCCTTTATTGAACAGGAGTCACTGGGCAGTAGTCACCGAGCTGCAGTAGCTGGGCTTTGTTGATATAGTTGGCTTTTCAGCAAGCGCCTTTGTTGGGTTTATCTTTTCTTTTAGTCTGCATCTCTTTGGTGGTGTTTAAGGTGGATCCAGGTTCCCAACCCCTCTGCTTTTTCTAACATAAAACACAGGGGTCAAAACAGAGGGACTGCTATTTTCCAAGCTTATGGACCTCCATAAGGCCCCTTACCTGAGATGCATAGCAAACTTCTCCTATAGAGACACCCTGTGTCCTGCTGTGGGTTGCTGTACTTCAGTGGGTTTCTCCAGTCGATCTGCAGACCACAAATGGCCTGTACTGCTCCGGCAGGCAGCGTAATCTGGTTTCAGGATTGCACTGCACCCCCACAGAAAGGGCTGCAGCTTGCTGCTCTACACCAAAGCTGCAGCAAAGCACTGGGGCCTTGTCTTCATCATGTAACCCCTGGTAACAACCCCCGTGACAAGTTTGTGTTGAAGCAGAAGCCAGCTGGTGTAGTAGCCTCACGTCTTCCCAGAGCCTAGACACTGCACACAGGGTCCCCCCTGAGAGACACCGTATGAAAATAGGACAAACTAAGGGAACACTTTGAAGCAGAGACCAGTCTACACTGAATTCACTTGAAAGCTGAGAAAAAGGCTTTTGGTTCTGGCATTAAATGCTGAACCAGTGGCAGTGTAGGTGTGGAAGCCAGGAGGAGTTTTTCTCTCTGCTGTCAGGGAAGCATTAACTAGCCTTGTGTGACAGATTCATCATAGAGTCAGCCCAGCTTGGCCCAAGGGGAGCATTTCTCAGGGGCTTGATCGTCCCAGAAAAGTCTTCCATTTGGAAACATAAACCCAGAGGTGACTTTAGAGACTGCAAGCCTCAGGCGCTGCTCTGAACCAGTGGCTTACAGGGCAGGTCCTGCAAGGCACAAGTCCAAAACGGAAGAAAGCTGCTTTTCTCTGCCAAAGAAGTGGGAAGCTGGCTACAAGAGCTGTGCAGTGACCTTACCCCCGCAGCCACCTGCCCTTCCCCACGCTGGCTCATCTCACTGCTGCCAGGCTGCAGGTACAGCTGGTCTGTGGATCACCCCCCCCCGGAACCAAATGTGCTCCGCAAGCCTACACCATGCTTTGGAGTAGGGTTTGGCACGTGCATTGTTCGTGCTCACAACTAAATTCAGGTCGCTATCTTGTTAGGGTGGCTGCTAAGGTAAAGATTCTGAGAGCCAGGTGACTCACCAACCAGTTCACCAAGTGTTCTGAGTTCTTCAGCTAAGAGCTTCTGCTATAAATAAATCTTTGCATAGAGGGGAGAATACATAAGCATGCAGATTGCTTTTACTTATCTTTTTTTTTTTTTTTTAATCCTAGAAATGTGTCAACATTAAAGCAGAAGGGGCAGAGCATTTTGTCATGTGGCCATAAGGAATAGCAGTAAAATGCTGTTTGCTGGCCAGGATGGACGTGTGACTTCAAACCCCAAATGAGAGAACTTCTGATCTGTAGATTTGTGCTCAGATAACTGATTCAGGGCTTGACGTCTTCAGGAAGCTAGTAGATAAATGTGCCATCTCACAGATACCCAAATATGCTGTCTCACAGATACCCAAACCAATTTCATCTGATATTGAACTTTCCATTTCCAGTTGATTTCTTACATCAGGAGTCTTTTAAGTAAATCTGTCTGTGGGTACTGCAACCAGGAGAGGAGAATAACCTGGTATTTTAATGCCTGCACAGGACAAACTGCAAGCATCCTCAGCCTGCCATCCAGCAGCTCAGAAAAGTCATGAAGTATCAAGGAAAATGTTTTATCCAGAGGTGCTGTTGGATATTTTGTTGGCATCGCTCCGATCAAATTTGCTTTGTTGCCATAACAGTAAACATGGAACATGTGAAACCCGGGGCTGTGAGCCAGTATCAAGGAATAAGATAATGGATGTTGCTTGAGCCTTTTACTGCCTTTGTAGTTAGAGCAGTTATTGGAAGGCACTAATCCCTCTCCACTGATTATCGACTTTTGAATGAATCCTCATACACTCTCCAGCAGCAAAACTGGTGGGTTTTCAGGCTCAGTAAAGCTCAATAGAACCAAGACCTTGTCATTTATTTTCAGTGTTACTATTATTTTGCTGTTTCAAAGCAGAGTTTTCTGCTGCGAATTCCCCACTGTTTGATCACAAAAGCAAGTAAGGGAAATAGTTATTTTTCATCCTGAACCTTTTGTCCTTTTCATTTTTATAATCCACGTGAGGCAACTTTGCTGGTCATTAGCCGAGTTAGTAAAGCGAGCTTTCTTTGTTGGGCAATAGCAGGGAAACATCAAATGTCTGGTTCCATGGTAGCAATTTGTTCTTGAAATAAAGCAAGCGTTGATAAGTTGCTACCCTCAGCTATATTTGTCCTAGTAAATAAACATCATCAGGATTTGAGCACAAATACACATTGTTTTGCCCTGTTTGGCTATTCTGAGATTGTGTCAGGCTAACAACATTTTCTCTGCATCGGTCTCATCCTGTCACACTCGCATTTCAATGACGATGGGTGTTTGTGCACACCTAGCCAAGGATGGTTTGGTTGGGTTTTTTTTCTGAGGCATTGATCAGCACAGCAAATACGCCCGGAACTGCATCCCATGAATGCAAAGCGGCACGCGCCTTTGATGGGTTTGCTATTTAGAGGCCAAGGTTTCTGTGAGTGGAATGATTTGCCTCTGCGGTGCCTTGGAACGGTGGATTTGCTTAGAGGGAAGCGTGGTTTGCCAGCACAAGGCACACAGAGGACATCACACCCACGCTGCCCAGCCAACTTAAGGACAGCAGTTGATAACCTGCTGGCTTAAGCAGGCCAGGAAAAGCCCCGAAGTGCTGCCTTTGAGTGAAAGATTCAGTTTTCCAGGATACCCATAAAAAAGGTTATTAACCACTGGGCGATGGGCTTTTCAGCTTAAAAGTGAAATTTCTTATTTGAACCTCACTAAGTCAGGCTCGTGCTTCTTCCCTGACAGGGCTGCGGGACCCAACACAAGACAAAGCAGATAAATGTAGTGGGTCAGCCCCAAGCTGCAGGTGGGACTTGCTCTGCAGCCAGGCGAGTCACAGCAGAAACAAGCAAATTCCACCCCTTCGCCACCACTAAATTTCCCGTAGCCCTTCCTAGAAAATCCAGAGGGATTACCCAGTTTCCAGATGGAATCCCAGTGTTTAGTGGGGGGTTCAGCTGTTGTGACATGCGGCAGGATTTGCAGTGTACGTCGCTCCGCCTGCTTGCTTAACCAAAGGGCAGTCTGTGCTTGACAGGTTGGCTGCCCCACCTGCTGCACGCCTGAGACCCAGAGAAAAAGCCTTTCTTCATGCTTCTGATCAGCAGTGATTAGATTAGGGAAGTTCATAGTGCTGGAGGAAGTGTCTCCTCCATGGAGAACCAGCCGATGGATGTTTGTGAGGGAGCAGGACGGCTCTATTACAGTGATTACCATGGGGTTTTGCTGGAGCACACGCCAGCTGTAACCTGAGCAAGATCCCATCATGCTTGGAACTGTACATCCAGCACACGAAGCCGGTGCCAGCTGCAGAGAGGTTGATGTTCTGGTTAATTCTCCTCTCTCCTTTTAAACCCCAGATTAATCAAATCATGCCTTGAGCATGGTGAGTTCCAGCTTCAGGGAGTATCACCTCAAGAGTGAGCCGCGGTCAGGTTCCCCGGGGGTATGTGCCTGTCCTGAGAGAGACAACAGCAAGGCTTTCTTTCCTCCACCCTGCCTTGTATTTTCATAACATTTCTAGAAGCTCAGTGCCTTTGAGGCCTCCACCAGGTTTGGCATAACTGGCCAAGAAACTGCAACATCACCAAAAGAGGGGCAGGAAGAGCACAGGGGAGCACATGGGTGGACATGCAGCAGGTGATGCTCTAACCTGGGGACCTTGAAGAGCAGGCTGAGAAATGCATCGGGGGAACCTGTCACCTGGGTTTCCAAAACCACTGGACAAATATTAAACCTAATTACTTGTAGGAAGTAGATATGCTAAAGCCACTCTGAAAACATTCTCTGCTGAAACATTTTTATTTGATGAGGAAAACTCATTCTGGGCTCATTAAACAGTTTCAATAAATAGAATCACACTGATGAACAGACACTGCTTAATTGCCTTCTATAACATAGCTGGGGAACTTGAAAACACGAGCTGAAGCTCCAGGCTCACAACCCCCTTCTTAGTGCCTCCCCCTCCATTTCCCTGAAAAACAACAAAAAAGATCAGATCCACCTTCTGGCAGAGATCAGTGACGTGCTGCTTTTTTGCAGAGTTTCAGTAGATGATTCTCCAATTTAGGCCAAATTCAGAAGTGAATCTGAAATGGTTGAGATGCATGTCAGAAGGAAATTGGTCAGAAAATGGATGTCGGGTGGGCGTGAGTGGCGCGGCACAGTGTAACTCGCAACACTTTGGCACTCAGTGGGAGAGCAAAATTGGTTGGAAGTGAGAATAACTTACATGGGTTTGGGATGGGGGTGGATGTAGAAGTACAAACTCTGCAAATGGCCTTTTTCTTAGAGGAGAAGAAAAGGAGAGGCCGGGAAGGGATCTGTTCGCGGTGAGCAGCGAGTCCCAGCCGCCAGGAACAAAGGGCCCTGTTTGTGGGATGCGCCCTGAGGAAAATGCGGATCCTTTCCAATCTCCCAGAGCTCCCTCTTTCTACTCTACTTTTCTACTGTCCCGCCAGTCCTGCCAACCCCCATCCTGCGGAAGGATTCGTTTAGGGTTTGTTGATTAAAACAAAGTCACAAAAGAGCACTGCCAAAACTGGAGGTGACTGGCAGACCCCGGCCCATGAGATTTTGGTTCACAGTTTCCTACAAGAGGGAATAACGTTCGGAGCTGATTGCTTTGGAGTAAAGGAAAAAAGGATTGCTGTAGTAACAGGAAAACGGGGAGCTGAGATTTTGCGTAGATGGCTTATTAGGTCAGAGCTGGAACACGCTTTGATTTGTATTCCTGATGATTGTACACGGGCACTAATTGGCCAAAGAAGCAAGGGATCTTTGTTGCCTTTGTAGTTTAATGAGGAAAATATTGTGTAATGTGATGATTATTTTCTAATCAAAAAGCAGAGGAACAGACTGGGAAAGAAAACCTGTGAGTGAATAAAGACTGTATTTTTAATTAGTATTTCCTTGTGCCAGCCAGTTTCTCTGTTCTGTAACTAGTTGTTAGCCCTAAATATGCCCTGGTGTTAGATATAATATATAAATTTATATTTAATATTATATCATGCTTTCTAGTATAGAAAGATTTCACTTAATAATGCCGAGCATTTTACCTGTGCCTACTTTTAGTGACACATATGGGCCTGTTTAAACCAACAGGAGCTGCCCAGGGACTAAACTGAGGCATTGATGGTTGCAGGGTTGGGGTCTTTTGCGTCCACACAGGCAAGTTGTCGGTTTTCTTTATAAAAGCGATCTATGGGCTCCCTCTGGGAGACCCCCACGTTCTGGAAAGCGAGGCAGGGACATTTGCTGAGCCAATCTGGAGCCGGATTCTGTCCTCCCTTACGTCCAGTGGTGCAATTCCCCTCAATCTGGAGGGATTACCCCACTACCCAATGGTCAGGTATTTTATTTCATGAGCAGTTTGCTTTGATGTGGCCAGACTAGATGGATAGACAAGAATAATACCTGTCCAGAGCATTTTTATTAGGATGCCTGACACACCACTGCATTTTGCACAAAGCAGCGTGAAGGCTGGGAGGCAATAAAATGCCAGTGATCCCCACAGCGTTTGGAAGGACAGGTCGGTGCCTTTCTGCCTTGGGAGGACTGTTTGTCACGGCCACTTCTGTTCACAGGAAATATTCAGCCTGACTCTGCTATCTTTGTGTCTTGGAGGAACTAAGTCTGATTCATGGAGATTTCACATCACATACTGTCGGGGAGCTGTGGCTGGCCTGAGAGCCTTGTAGCCAATTACCTGCTGGATTTTAATGAACAAAAAAATCCCAGTTCCTCTTTGAGGCATAATCTGAGCAGATACTATTTGAAACGCAGAAGCAGCAGAGTTGGTCATCTTTAAAACAGGCATAAGGGATCAGGCATTTCAGTTTGACAGACATAATTTTGGAGCAGGCAGTGAACGTAACTGGACCTTTATTCCAGTACATAAATAATCAATTTGAGCTTGATGGTTTGTTTCTTTAAAAAAAAAATAAATCATAATGTTAGGGTTCTGGAGCTCTCCTCTGATTGTTTCAGTGCTTAATATGGCCAGAATCCACTGTGGGGTTCCCACTTCTGCTGTTCTGGCAAGTCTCATGATACCTCCTGACTTTTCCTTAAAAGCTCCTCAAGGCATATGAATTTGAAATACCTTAGTTCCAGGGCTTTTTTGGGAAAACAAAAATGTCTCATCCTGTTTAGCAGCCTAGAAGTTGATGGAGGACCCATAAACCTTAAAAATCCAAATATAACTAGAAAGTATGTGTGTCCATCACACTTTAAAATAAGAGATTTCAAAAATCCAACTCTTACATGCTTTAGAGTAGTGATTTCCTATCAGTCCTCTCTTTAAACACATGAAAATCTACAAGACATCTACTAATCAATAATTTTTTTTCTGACTAGCAGAAACCAGCCAGTGACGGTGGCTGCACGGTCGTTACCCCCTGGGAGTCTTTTGCCTCAAAGCAGGATATGTTCTGGGAAAAAGGGCTCTGGTAATGCCACTCAAGGATTCCTCTTTCTTGCTCTTTGCTCACTTGGTCTGGAGGTTGTAAAATTTAATTCTTGACCCCAAAAATCAGCCAAGCAGTGCCTGTGTACCCCCCAGGAGCAGAGCCGTGCCATAAACACACACCAGTTGCAGACAGACGTTCTTTGAAATTGATCTTTCAGAGTGTGATTTCTTCCCTATGGCCTTTAAAACACTGAAGTGGGAGTGGTGGCTGATAAACAAACAAATAAAAACTAACAAAAAAACCCAAACCCCAAATAAAAACGTTTTAAAAAAGAACAGAGGAGAAAGAGAAGAACCATCCTCCCCTTTGCTGGCATTTCATAGAGGACAAGCCCTCTAAGAGGCAGAGCCAGGGCCAGGACTGCTCTGTTATAGAGAAGGGCCAACTGCCCCCCATGTTCTCTGCAACAACACAGCATTTTCCTTATAAAATTGCAGAAGTGTTAATTATCCAGATTCAGTAATAGCAGTAGCTATTTATTGAGGCTTGGTGCTTTCCTGCAGGAGCAGGGTCTGGATCCCCAGTGGAACCATTCATCAGCAGGTTTGACAATGACAGGCCGCTGCGGGGCTTTCAGAGCACAACAAAGATTTCTTCACAGCTCCGAGCGACTGGAGCTGGCTCCCACTATAGTACAGCTTTGACAAAGACAAGAGGAAACAGAGTCACTTGCTAACACACATTTCTCCCTCTGTAGCAGATTTCTTTCTCATAGCACTTCACACAAGATAGAGAAGTGACGTTACCTGCATTTTATAGAGGGGAAACCGAGGACCAGAAGGGGAAAGTGACTTACACAAACTTTTTTGGCCAGTGGCTGTCAGAGCAAGGAGCAGGAGCACTGCCCAAGCCCTGATTCCCTGGCAGACCCCTGCATTCATCCAGCGGGAGTGAAAGCCGCTCTACTTCTGTGCACTTGAACTGTGAGTTGTAGGCAGAAGGGGGAATACAGAGGGCAACGCAAAATTTTGCAGCCCTGCTTCATTATCTGTTTCATGCATCCAGTACAGTACTTATGTCACCAGACATATTCATACCACACAGGCTCCAGTTTCACTTTGCACAGGCTTTTCTCCAAGCAATTTTGGCTGCTGCTGTTGCAAAACATTTCAATTAATCAGGAATTTTAATTAATTGTAACCCTGCTGAAAATGCCAAGACAAAAGCACAAATAGAAGGAGACAGTTGCTCAGGTCAGAGCAGCCTGTCTTCAGTGAGCTGTGCATGCTCTGAGATCGTACAGTGTGATTGCAGGCGAGGGCTTGGGAAAAGCCTTGGACTTGGAATGGCATTTTGGTGTCATAGGGAAATAGGGCAGTGTTTTTATCAAGTCAGGAAGCCTGTTCTGAAGTTCTGATGGTGACACTGGGTTAACTGGAAAGCCACATCCCAAAAGGCTTACGATGACCTTTTTTCTTCTAATTCTCTAATAGCTTCACACAATCAGTTTCACCAAAGCACTTACAATGTTCTGCGTTTTTTATGAAGCTGAAGATCAGGTCATTTCTAGATGGATTTCACTAGCAGTGAGTGAGTGAGCATGGCTGTAGATTTCCACCTCTGGCTGAGCCTCTTCCTAGGGACACATTGTACACCTTGGGGTGCTAATAGCTGCCAGAGATCCCCTTCTTCCTCAGCATGTCTAGAAAAGAAAATCATCTTGTTCCAGCCTTGGCACTTGTCACTGGGCCATAATGCCCAGCAAATTGCAGCACCTTTGGTAGTGAAGAAATTGAAGTTCCTCTGTCCAGTGATACAAGGGCCTGGACCAGCATTCAGCACACAAACTGATTCAACTTTCTGAGCCCGAAAGTCATTTTCTGCCCTCCTTAAATGGTTTTATGCCTTGGTGCACAGGTTGGACAAGCCCCAGTGCACCATGAATAATAGATTCCAAAATCTCTAAAAGCTTTATTTATTCAGACACCTAAATATTTAGAATTTGTTCATATCATTGGCATGTTTACCCCACGTGCCCTGCAGTAAAAGGTCACAAAAAGGTTTCCACCTCGTAAACCTGCTGCGAGCAGTATTTACAGGCTGTTGGCTGAGATGCGTTTAAGACCCACAAGTGAAGCAAACAGGATTTCAGCCTCACTCAGTGAGTTTGCAGTCCTGCCCCTTCTCTTTCTGGAGAGCCAGTTGGATTTTTCATTGTAGACACTCCTCTTTAGAAAACTAATGACAAACCACAAGGGTTTTCAGGGTCTTTGCTCACAAAACAACTTAATTCCCCAGTTTTCTTTCAAATGCTGCCATGAGGCTCATGTGAACTAGTGCAGAGCATGATCTGGATTCAGCTTGTGCCTTTGCCACTAACAGTCTGCTGCTTTTCCAACCATTTCCCCTCCCACCACAGCACGTGCTGTGCCCACCGGAGAGCAAGCAAATCTGCACAGGGAAAGCCTCTCCCTGCACACTTGGGTTGTGCTTTCTTGGTGGTGGCTGCATTTTCAGGCTCTACTCAGGCCTGGTGATGAGCAATTTGGAGGCTTAGCAATGGGCAGGTGAGAGATTCCAGTGACTCCCTAAAAAGCAGAGGGGATGGGTGGGAGGAGAGAAGCTGTGCCCCATCTCAGGGCTTTCTTCCTCTACAATAACTGGTGTCTGTGTGCCATGTCAGGGCTTTCTTCCTCTACAATAACTGGTATTTTCTTCCGTGCTGTGCACTTGCTCATGGGTCCCAGCCGGCCAGGTCAGCTGCATCCCCGGCTACATCTGAGAACTTGGAGATGAACTTCAACAGAAGCAGGACCAGAACCATTTTCGTGCACTGAGACTGTTTCTTCTCTTGCTATTACTCATGAACATCCACAGAGCTCCACCGCCCTCAGCGGTGCTGCTTTGGAGGGTGACAGCAAGGATAGCCATGCGCTGTAGCCTGGAGCTGGTGGTTTACTCAGACTGATGAGCTCCTCGTGAAGATAGCTCTAAGTGACTCAGCTCTCAATCTGTTTAGTCCAAATTCATGGATCGAGGTGGAAATTGGTCCCAAGTAAAGTTACTCCTCATCCCCAGGTTATACCTGGAAAGCAATGCTTTGCCAGCACATGTTTCATTGTCACGAGTGGGACCTAAATGGCAAAACCCCTTGGCTGAGAACTGCTCAGTTAATCGCTGCCATCATCTGAAGGCAAGACTGTACACTTCAGGGCTTTCCTGTACTAACAGATTATCACCCCGATTCCACAGACCACAGTCACTGCCTGGCATCTTTAGCTGAGTCAATTCCTGTCAACACAACCCATGGGGCCTCCCACCACGACACAGGCAGCTCCTCGGTTTGACTCTGCGTTACATGGGCACAGGCAGCAGCTGACGCTGAGCTCACTCAGCCTTTTCCTCTGGATTCAGGCAGAGAGGGAGCTCAGTGTGTGTCAGCAATGGGATCCCTGGGAAAAGGTATCTAGCTGCAGGATTAGTCACAACAGAAATTGCTGTGGTAAGCACTGAATATCACTTGGCTCTACAGAGCTTTCATTTCATGGTGGAGGTGTAGGGGAGAGGCTGGAGCTGGTATTGCAACGGGGGAGCGAGCCAGGAGACAATCTGCCCTGGACAGAGGGCAGAAACCTCTACCAGGTTCCTGCTCCCCTTCCCAAGCAGGAAAATACACTAAAATAGTCACGTTTAACATGCTGTTAAACAGCAGAACACTGTAGCTCTCTACAGTTACCTGACAGGAGGTTGGAGCCAGGTGGGGTTGGTCTGTTCTCCCAAGGAATAAGTGGCAGGACAAGAGGAAACAGTCTCAAGTTACACCAGGGGAGGTTTAGGTTGGACATGAGGAACAATTTCTTCCCCTCGAGGGCTGTCAATGGCTGTCACAGGCTGCCCAGGGCAGTGGTGGAGTCCCCATCCCTGGAGGGGTTTCAAAGCTGTGGAGATGTGGTGCTGAGGGACA
>JANHFX010001374.1:27371-75836 GCA_027560015.1 Chloroceryle amazona
AGCTGTGGAGATGTGGTGCTGAGGGACATGGGTTAGTGGTGCCCTGGCAGTGCTGGGTTAATGGTTGGACTTGATGATCTCTTTCAGCTAGAACAGTTCTATGATTTTATGATTCTAGAACACTTCTCATGTACTGGGAAGACGAAGGTGAAATGCAGAGGATGTCTGGAAAAGGAATGGTGCCAATAAAAGCTTAGTCCTGAAGACCTGAGGGAGGTGAGACAAGACACTCTTGCTACAGGATCTGTTAGAGGTGCAGAGGAGGGACACAGAAGGCTGGTTAGGTAGTTCAGACTGCAGAGGTGCCTGTCCTGGCAGGAGGAGATAAGGAAAAGCATAAGCAGGAAACCAATTTCCTTGTGATCTCTGCCTCCCCCACCCTTCTACCTGGCAGAGGTGCAGTCTGGGTTAGAGAGCAGACTGCAAGGGCTGGTGTCCAAGGTACCCACCCAGTCCCACTTTCCGAGGGCACAGAGCTCTTTTCTCTGAGGAAAGTGCTTTACATTAGAGACACTCGTGGCTTGAAGGAGGGTCTCCCACACAGCACAGCTTCCACAGCTGGCAACCTTTGCTTTTTTAAGGTGTGACAAACACGAGCTAATCCCTGGAACCCCGCTGCTCCAAATGGGACTGTGGTTTCTGACTCTGGACAGCTGGGCCCCCCCTGTGCCTGGGTTTTTGCTGTCCAGGGCCAGCCTGCGAACCCGCGCTGCGTGACCACGGCTCTTGCTCTACGCCAGGAAAAGCTGATTGTTCTGTTTTCCTGTGGTCACTTATCCTCTTCCTCCTCCTGCACATAACCTCCACTCATTGTCTCTTCTCAATCTTCATGTTTTCTGCAAACAGTTTTTTGGGTTCTTTTTCCCTGTACTTGGTTATTTTCTTCCTTTCATTTTCCTAGACATTTTGGTGTTTCTAGTATTTTTCCTCCTCAGTTTCCTTCCCTTTCTTTCGTCCTTCCTTTTTTTCTTTCTTAGCCACAGGTTTTTGCAGCCCTTCCAGCTCCATTATCCTCTCCTCGGAAAGGCTGGGAGAGGATAATGGAGCTGACTTCCCGGGACAGGGCTGGATTGTACAACCCGTTTGCCTTCCAAATGTTGACAAGACTGTTTGGGAGGATGAGTGACTGACAGACAAACACCAGCCTCAAATACTCGGAATGCTCAGTTACTAATAGCTTTGTTCTTGTCAACACAGTAAGCAAAATAACCCTTGAAAGGGATAGGCCTTATTTTTAGCCAACCTTAAACTCAGCTTCTAAAAAAAATAGCTTTATGGTCAGCTCTTTGTCTCACTCCCTGGGTTCACATTCCCCAAGCAGATATTTAGGGGCATGCTTTTCACTTTGACCTGGTAGGGATGTGTAATTAAACTCTTGGAAGTGTGTTTTCTTCAGAGCCCTTGCCATGTTCCATAGGTGAGACCCTGAGGCTGACCCACAGCTTGGAGCTGCGTAGGAAGTGGGAGGCAGGAGATGCTCATCTCTAGGGCTTTGCTGCACATTGGGTCCCGTGACTTGGACCTGCACAAAGGAACAGGAAGGGGTGAAATCTGAACCCTGCTAAAACCAATTAATTGCTAGCACAGTGCCAGGGTTTCCCCACCAGTCAAAGTCACCACCAACTTCTGATCTTGATTATTTCAATGTATCTTGAAGGAGTTAAGCTTTAGAACAGCTTAGGGCAGATAAATATTTTTCTGTGCTGGCCTCGGATGTGCATGACCTTGCCTTCCTCCTCTCCTATTGGTCTTAAGAAAAGCCAGATTAAGGAGTGATCTCTTCCAAACAGTCTTCAGTTTGTTAAGCTTGTAAACAACAGCAAGGGTAGAAACCATTGCGAGATGGCTAAAGCTTAAAAATGCTGTCTGGGATTTCCCTGTGACGTGCCTGTAAGGAATGTGTGCTAGTTAACAGGGCTAATTCATCGTGTGGCACTTGACTCCCTGTTGTCTCTGCGGTTCCTCTTCCCCCCTGGTCACTCAGGTCCCTTGTTGCTCACCAAAGCCACCACAACCTTCAAAAATGGGAGGTTAGTGGGGACAAGGAGGGGGTACCTTCCCCTGGAAAGAGGCTCAGGGGCTCAGCTTCTGCAGCCCCAGCCCTGCTGTGAAAGCCCAGCAGCATCCCTTCAGCCAGGCACCCCTCACTACCTGCCCCTGCCACAACCCAGCTCCGGGCAGCACTCTGACACCCAGCCAAAGCGTTCCTTGGTTGTCTGGTTCCTTATGGCACTCAGTGTCAACACATCCTTCACTTGAGCAGTGCAGGGTTGGAGGCAGCGTGCTCGGCCAGGGGTTTGTGCTCACTGCTCTTTCAGGCTGGAAAGAAGCCAGGGATCATTGCGGTTTGGGGAGGGGCTGGTTGGTTGCTGCCCTGTTTGTGATTTTTTTCCCCTGCTCCCTCACTAGGGATAGGAACCGAAAAGACTTTTAGAAAGAGGGATTACAGGCATGAATGTTGCTGTACCTGAACTTACTAATACAGGATGCCATCAAAAATTAACAAGCAGACATATACACAGCACCATGTATGACATGGTGTTGAGCAGAGCGTGAGTGTGCAGTGGGCTGCTAAGTGCCCACATGGTTTTTATTAGGTTTCAGGTGGAGGGGATGTTTTTCCTGACATGATCTGGTCCTCCTCCCAGTGCTGTTCAGCGCTCTCATTCATGTTTGGGGTAACAGTATAAGGAGAGTACAACTCAGAAGACACATCTCAAAACTACTGGAGAGGGCTGCGGAAATGGGCCAGGAAAAATGGTGAAGTAAAGCTCAGAGACAAATATAAAGGTGCTCCATTTCAGGGGGAAGAATTAGACTGTCCCAGAGCTGCAATTGTCCTGTCTGTGCTTCACCCAAAGTTCCTAAGTCGCTAGACTCAGCACCAAGCAGGTGCCCTGCAGGACAGACTCTGCTTTGGAGCGGTGAGCCAGGATCTCAGTGAACAGAGCAAAGGGAACCTGCCTCTGCTGGCCACAGCATTAAGGTAGTGAAATACCCATCAGCTGAGGCTCCAGCTCCTCACAGGCATGGAACAGAGCACACATCCTTCCCCAGGCATACACTGCCTCAGGGTGCCACAACTGCACGTCCACTCAGGAAGGGGTGGCAAATTGTGTCTACTGGGACTACTGGGAAGGGCTTTTCTCTCCAAACTCAGAGGCATCTTTTCTGCTGGCAGGGTTTTTTCCATTCCTTTGGCAGTTCCAGAAGGATATGGAGAATCCAGCCCAGCTGCAGACTTTAAGACATTGTTTTAGGACAAGACCTGTCAGGAGGAATGAGGCATTTTGGTGGCAAGTGGCTTATGCTGTGACTGTCACGTGTGCAGGAGAGGCTATGTTTGCCTTTGTGCCTGCTGTCCTTTCTGTAGCTGGAAAAAGCAAGAGCCAGTGCAGTGTTTTCCTTTGGCCATTCAGCACCGAGTGTGCCAATAATAGCACAGTCACATGGGCTGAGTTTAGGGGAAGGGACTGTCTTCTTCACAAGGGACAGGGCCTGGCATGACAGGGACAGGGCCTGGCATGACAGGGACAATGCTGCTCCTCATGTAACAAACGGAATGTGCAGGTCCTCAGCAAGTTTCTCCAGTTGCCTTTGCTCTTGGCATAAAGCTTTGGTGCCTACGGTGCCTGCGGTATGGGCATGTAAATGTGAAAGGCAGGTCAGAATTCATAGGCAGAAGCTTCCTCTAGTTTAAGAGGAAAGGTCAGAACCAAGTTAATTCAACCTTCAAGAGAGTGGTGGGGTGAGGGACAGGCAGGCTGCCAGTAGCTGAGTTTGGAAAGATCATCAGCTCTACCCCATGGTAATGGGCAAGTGGGTCTAGATGGAAGACAGCTCTGCAAAATTATGAGACCTTCCCTCCACCAAATCAAGGAGAGCTTGAAGAAAACCTTGTGGAGGACAGGCTGAGGTGCATTCAGACTTCACAGGTCAGATCAGTTCATGATGTAATGGATTTCATTACAAGGAGCACCTTGGGAAACACCATTGCCCTTAAATCTTGCTGTGAACAAAACTCCAAACCCCACAGCTGGACACAAAAATCCCCATTTTCCTGTCTCGCAGGAGAGCAGTCCCATTTGTAGCACATGCATGAGGACAGGACACATTGCCCAGACCATTAAAGAAAAGGAAATTATACAGGAGGATGGTAGGGCCAATTTCTCTGGTAAAACTTGACCGACACCCCTTCTGCAGACCTGGTTCAGCAAATACATGGAGCCCTGTCTGTGTGCAGGTGTGAGTGAACACAAGACCTCAGAAGCTGAATGATGGAAGTTCAGCCGGTCAGACTTTTGCCACCATGTTTCTTCAGTGGGTCTCCACCTGCCACAGGTGGGTTTTTTTTCATTTCTCTCACCGCTCTCTGGTTTTCACCCCCATTCTCTAGATATTCCCCATCTGTCCCTCCCCCTGCTGTTTTCCCAAGCTTTTTCTAAATCTGCTGCAAGTCCAGCAGCCCTCAAGTCTTGTTGAACTTCTGAACCCACCCTGCTCAAGTGGGTGCTAAATCAGGCAGGACAGGTCAGGCCAGCTCTAATTCTGATGGTAGCAATTGCACTTTTGGGAAATGATTGACAAACATTCTGCATTTAGACAAAGCTCGGCTAAGGGAGGGAGAATGCTTATGCTCTGCAGCTCTGGTCTGCAGAGCGCCAGTGTTCAAGTAGGACATTTTAATAACATCCTTCATGGACAAGTGTTTTGCTTGGAACCCTTTTTCCTCCCTCCACTCAGACAATTGTCAGCGAAGGGACTCACAGGGAACAAAATGGAATTAATTCTATTCAGAAAACTAGAATGGTCTGCATTTCTTTCTTTCTGTGCTGGATTCATTACTAGCGGGGCTATAATCTGCATTTTTTTGCCTGAAGCACCCTCCCACTCTTACCTCTTCACTGCAACGCTGCCATTCGCACAGATAAACAGGTCCTCCCTGAATGGATTACAGCTCTCAGCCAAAGGCAGGCTGATGACAAGGGAAAAACAAACAAATGCATTCCCAGGGCCCGATCCAGCTCTTAGGGAGGAAAATAGAAACCCTCATGGATTTCAGTAGAGTTTCTCTTAAGCCCTTAACAGCCCCATCGCTGTCGGCTAATTGCATGGGGCCAGGAAATTTGGGTGCTAAGGACCCAGCATTGAGTACGTGGTGTTTCCATCAGCAGGTAGCTCGGGGGGCTCAAGCCCACGGTTCCCCACTACAGCTGTGCTACCGACAGGCTTCCTATGAACTGGGACACGTTTGCTTTCCATGTGATGTGATTCCTTCTGCTGCTGCAGGCTCACAAGGTTTTATCAAACTGTGAGTTCCTGGGTGGACAAACTGATGGAAGGAAGGATCCCATCTGCCAAAGGGAGCGGGGTAGCAAAGGGCAACACTGAGTGAGACAAGACTGACGTTAATATTCATGCTCCAAGAAAAGGAGAGTGAGTATAATAATGAAATGAGGGGCAACTGAAGGAAAATTAAGGCAGAAATACGTATGTTGAGATAGGAAGGTACTAGGCAGGGGATAAGAGAGACCTGAATTGAATGATCAGGAGATCTTGTTGGTCTTGAGGTGGAAATAGTCCTCTGAGATGAGGCTGTTGCCCCAGCCCTGGCTGGAGCGTCTGCCTGCCTCCTGCTCACACACCCCTTGATCTGGTCACTTCTGCTGCCCCTGGCGTATCTTTCCCCAGCTGTTTAAACAGCTGGTTTCTTTCTCCTCATTTCTCCCGCTCCATCCTTGCCTGCTTCTGCAGCTGCGGCCCAGTGCTTTCACTGGTAATAGGCTCACTATGGCTTTGAATGAGGAGGACTTTTATCAGCCCACTGTTCTGTAATTTACCATGGTTTAGAGTGATAATGAGGATTTGGGTATGTAAAGAAACCCCAAAGTACACATGGAAATCAACACAAGGGAGTGCAACTCTGAGCCCTGGGCATTAGTGGCTCTGAATGGAGGAGTGAGTGCTTAGCACAGGAAACCAAACCAGGGCAGACAAAAGCCACACATAATCTTCCTGTGTTGGCAAATGCTGTTTATCTTATTTGTTTAAATGGCTGCAGAACAGAACCCTTTTCTTTCCTTTTGTTGCTCTGTAGCTGTGTTACAGTTTAGCCATAGCTGTGCACAGTGGCTTGCATGACTTTGTCGAGGAAACCATCCTGGACTGGCCTAGTGTGTGCCTGGGAGGTGGACTGGAGAGTCCAGGAACCATGGGCACGAGTCCATCACCCCACCACAGAAACCAAAAGAATTGAAGGACTCCTTACTATGTCTGAAGAACCACAAATAAAAACCAAGGGGAGGGAAAGTTCTTTAAGATTAATGTTCTTTTTGGGTAAAAAAATGTGAAATGCTTCCTTGCCAGGGATAGTTTCTAGCAACAAACATCAACTGCGGTCACAAATAGTCCTGCTAGTGGACGTGTGCCTGCATGGAGTGGACAGCAGCACAACTGCATGTGCAAGTGGGGTGGAAGCGCCTTGATTTGCTACCAGATTCCACAGCAGTTCAAATAGTTTGGAGCGTTCTTGGCACTCAATTAATGCTCCCATCTATAATTTCAGAAGCCTCATTTTGAGGTGTGTGGGGGATACATCAAGCTTGTTATTTCTGCTGGCAACGCTGGTACTAAAAATAACTGAATGACATTATGGAAGCTGTATTTGAGGTCATCAATAGATAGATTCTGACTGGACAACAGGAAATATTTCTAATGATTAGATTACTATTCGAAAGCCTCATGGCCTGGGAGCTTTTAAAAGGAGGATTTAGTAATGGGGGGAACAATCTTGCATCATGCCCTGATATTCTTGAGTACTTGTGGGTCCTTGAGAGGCATCAGTGAAGAACAGCCATAAAAATCTCACTTCCGTTAGCCGGATGAAGCAGCCCCAAGACCAGGTCTGGTTCCTGAGTTTGGCAGCAGTAGACTGGGGCTCCCGGACCCACTTTTCCCCTTCAGAGGGCCAAATCCTGACCGCTGTCGGGTGTGCATGTGCTGCCTGTTGCCACATTTCCTGGCAGGAGCTGCTGTGGCCACAATGCCTCCAGGCCAGCAGCTCAGCTGGGCAGCGGTGGTGCTGGACAAGCTGCTGCAGAGACCAACCAGGCTCGTCCTGCCCACAAGAGATGCTCCTGGCCAGCCTGCAGGTGTCTGGGCAGATATGCCTGCCATCTGTCCTGCAAAAAGGATGGCACCTCAGGGTGCTCAGGCTGCAGGGTGTGAAGTATGGGATGGAGACCCCTCAGGACATTACAGCCTGCACCTTCAAGACTTCCTTCACATTGTGGTTTGGTCCCTGGAGGGCACAGTGGAGCAGTTTCAGCATGTGCCACCTTGGAGAAGTCCCTGAGAGGCCAGGCCACAGAGGGAGTAGAGCAGCTGTGTCCCGCAGTCCTTGGAGACACTCTCAGAACTTTTCTCCCAGGATACCCCTCCTCAGTTCACCGGTCTCATTCCCAGCTTCCCCCTTCCCTTGCCCCTTTCTCAGGCTCTTGTTTTGGCACTAGTCGGGACAAACACGATTTCCAGCTCTCTGCTCTGGTTCCCAACCAGAGGCTGCTGTGGATTGGTCCACCCAGTCCCGCCTGCACCCTGCCATGGCAGCCGAGCAGCATTTAGCCTGAGTTTTTGCATTTAACTTTATCAATTGATTGGTTAATGAGCCACTTGTTAGCCTTAGGTTAGTCAGCACCAGAGCCTCTGCTTATAGATTAGGTGCTGCTGTTTATCACACATTGCCCCATATCCCCACAGGAGGTTGTAAAGCTGTTGTACAGCTATTAGTGAGCTACAATCATCGCCGTTCAAAGGGGACACTGCACTGTTTGGGAAACTCAAAAGCTTTGAGAAACCAAATGAGATGTCCAAACTTCTCTAGATACTTTCTGGTAAAACTGAAGCCTACCCCACCAAACCAGTGCATCATCCAAATGCCAGCCGTGAGTGGGAAGAGAGTCCAAGTGGTCTATGCTGATTAAACCTCAGCCTCTATGAATCCAATCAGACCTCTCCAGAAGGCAGGAATGTTTTACACCAGGGACAGTTAAATAATATTAGAAATGAGCTTAAACTCTGGTGCCCAGATGCAGAGTAAATTTATTACAAGGCAGATTTACCAAATCTTACTGGATGCTTTATTGTGAAGCTCAGTCACTTTGAACTGTGATACGTCTTCTTCTCAGCTGTTCTTGGGAAAGACTTATAGGCATTTGCAAATTAAATCAATAAGGAACTTCTCAGTTGAAGATGAGGACGTGGAGGATGACAAAGACTGATGAAAGTAGTAGGAGGAACGTACTCATTTTCTGAGATGTTTGTCACAGCGGTCGCTTCCCGCCGTAATGGGCAAACGCATTTACACATCCATTTAAATGCAGTTCTGCTCTGGGTTATTGTGTACCTCGAAAGCTGGCGGTGGGTTGCTGAACCAGAACTAGTCCCTACACAACGACAGCTGCTTGTGCTGCAGCACCTGCTGATTCTGCCCGGCTCTGGTGGCCACCAGAGGATGGGGCAGAGGTGCCAGGCATGCTCGCTCTCGGACGGCTGTCCCGAGGGGCTCGCTTCCCAGCAGGTTCTGTCTTGTTTCTTGGTAGTGCAGCGCTCCTGGGGCTCCATTAACAGAATATTGGCCTGGCAAGGAGAACTTAAGTGCCAGCCTGGCTCTAAGCCAGGCTTTCAGAGAGTGTCTGGCCAGGGTACCCCAGACACTCGATTCTTGATCACTCCCTTCTCCGCTGGCAGGAGCTGCCTTGCCAAAAGCTGACAGGAAGCTCTAGGAAGCCGTGGGGACCCTGTGTCTCACCCGGCGAGGTGAGCGTGGGAGAGGCTGCCCCAAGCCCCTGGTGTGCAGGGAGGGGCACGGCACCCTCAGCATCCCCTCAGGCTGGTTGAACCACCCAGAGACAAAGGGCAGATCCTCTGCTTTCTGCCAGTGGCCAGTCCTTAGTCCGCTGATCTTATAGGAACGATCCCAGTTAGAGCCACATCCTTCTCTCCTCCTGCCACCGAGAGGTCACAGGACAGTTCTTGGATCTGTTACAAAGCCCCAGCTCACTCTGCAGAGCAAGGACAAGTAATTATTTGTGGTCTTTTGGCAGTGGGTGCATTTATTGTGGCATACGTTTGCATTCTTCCACTACTCAGTACAGGCATGGGAATATTTGGCAGCACACTGCCTCCCAGTTCCACCCAGTGCCCCAGCAGCCTCACAGGGGGGCACTGACTGTCTGTCCTGGCTCAGAGAGACAGACACAGCAGGACCTCAAAGCAGAGCCCTTGGTGTCCTCTCTGCTGGAAAATGCCACGAGACTGAGTATGTCTGAGGTCCTCAAATCTGTTTTCAAACTGTACTGCGTTGGACTAGCTTGGCTCAAAACCTTGGGGAAATGCTGGGCAAAAATTCTTCCTTCGTCCTTCTCAGGGCAGTTGTAGGTGGGAGACTTGAAGCTGAGTCAGGGCTTTCCCCCATTGCCACGGGTAAGCTACCTCTCTCTGGATGCATGTGCCCAGTTAGACCAGTCAAGATCTTGTCCCCCACTGGTGTTTTCTAAACATCAGCTGCATTTGAGAATCCCTGAAGGGTTAATGTTATTTGACTGAACCTGTGGCAGGTGGCAGGGAAAAGCTGTGCATTTGTCTTCCTTTCAGATAACCTGTTCTCTGAGTGCAAGTGTAGAAGTTATGATTTAAATATATCCAAATGCATGTAATTAATCACAAGTGCAACATACCTCCTTCCTGCTGTGAAACCTTATTAACAGTGTGGGCGGAATCCTAAAATACCGTATCTGCCGCGTTTCAGCTCAAACTCTTCAGCTCGGGAAGCCACAGCGCAGCCAGCGACCTGAGCGGCCAGGCTGCAGCAGTTCAGCCCCATCACCCGGGGCTCCTGAGCACAGCTCTCACCACCTCCTCTTGGAGAGGTCTCTTGCCTCTGCTCTGTCCGAGCGTGTTTCGGCTGTAGGCAGAGCTTTCCACGAGCCTCCAGTAAGTACAGGCAGCAGAAACCTTGCAGCCCTTCTGCAAGAATCCGCCTGGTTAGGCAGGCAAGGCTTGGGATTATGCTGCCTGCAGCAGCAGCAGTGACAGATGTCAATCTGCCGTTCCTCAGCCCAGGACTTTTATCACATCTACATCACACCTCCCTGCTTTGATTGAAAAATTTGCCATCAGTGCAGGATCCCTTGCAGTTTGGGGTTATTTGCTCCTGAGCAGCCAGAATGCTCTCCCTTGGACTGTGCTCCGAGAGGTGCGGTGCTTGATTACACCCTCTAAGGGAAAGGCAGTCCACTGCAGAACTGGGAGCACCGTGACTCAAAGATCTCCAAGCTGAGATTAGCGGAGGCTGATGTCAGTTTGGCAGCACACCCAGGGGCTTGTGGCAAGCACCCTGCTCAGCGATGGGGCCCCCGAGCTGTAACCGTGCCAGGGGAGATGGACAGGATACGAGGAACAGCATAATCGCTCTTTCCAAAATTGATTCCTTCTCAGCTTAACATGTTAAAACATCAAAAGTACTGAAAAACCCCACCCCATCTGCTACCAGAGCTAATCAAACACATCAATTATTGCTTCAGGAAGACAGTTGCTGCTAGATTTGATATCCCAAAAAAAGCAAAGCTGCTTTAAAGCATCGTTTTATTTTAGCTGAGTGTTTTCACGACAGCACACGTCCCTAATGAGCACTAGCAGAGCCAGGACACACAGAAAATATATGTCAACTGTGCAGAGATCTGTGCTAGGAAAGGGTGTGTGTGAGGGGAGGGGTCTCTCTGAATCCCAAGGGATTTCAGCAGACTGGGGGACTTTGGGAGCCAGTTTAGGATCCAGGTACATCCTACCAAAGCCTGTCTTTGATACGCTGACCCTTAATATCTGGATAACATGCGTGAGGCAGCTCTGTTCTTACAGTGGGATTCAGTGGCAGTGCTTGGTTATGAGGAGGGAGTGTGCAGAGCAGTGAAGAGGCTCCGTGCGTCCCTTTGCTTCCTCTATTGTCCACAGAATATTTGCTTGTGGAGAGCAATGTCTGAAAAGGTTTTGAAAGGCAAAGTCACCTTCCAGCTATCAAAACACTTCAGATGAGGCAGATGGGAAACCAAAAATATTTCAGGTTTGGGCAGTAAAACTGACATTGAACCCATTTGCCTCATTTTTCAGGCTTTGATGATAGTTAATGACAGCTTACAGAAGTTGTAAGTGATCTAAAAAAGCCATAAAAAGCTGCTTTGTGTCCTTGTTCAGGGGATGAATTTAACAAAACCATTACGGGGCTTTAAAACACTGTTTTCACTTTCTAGAACCAGCTGTGGGATGATCCAGCTGCAGTTGGATCCCCCTCGCATCTAAGAGAACATTTAAGAGGATTAATCGCAATAATTTTAATTCAACAAAATGACCTTATGTAACATTACTGAGGAATTAATGAGAATTCTCTCATGTGGGTCATCACCAGCCTGGTGGATTTTTACTTTTTTCCCTCAGGGGATCTCATTGGTCTTGGACAGAGCGTGGACAAAGTCAATTGATTATGTAGCACATTGCATGGGATCAGAAGATAAGTGACTCGGAGCAGGAACCCTTTTTCCTTCCCGGAGTTATTCTTGGGGAACACACAAAGACGAAGGCAGCTGTAAGCCTCCGCTGGTGCTATTTGAAACCCTTTTTGGCTCCGAGGCTTTTTCCACAGAAAAATGCAATCTCATCTAATGCAAATGCTGCTGCAGGAATCTGTGGAGTCCAGCTGTCGTTTTTCTCATCGAAAAAAAAGCCCTGATCTAATTGTTTTTGACTGTGTTTCTTTGCTGTTCTTACTGAGCCGAGCAGGATGCATATTAAAGCTAATTAGGTGCATGTAGGGTATTCAATATTTGATCTTAATATTAAAGGCCCCAGGAGAGGGCATATTATCGAAGTTACACAACTGAAAATTTTAGGGAAAGTGAACTCTGCCAGTGGCATCATGCATGCTCCCCACTTGGTGCTCCCTGCTTGGTGCAGGTTGTGGGGCTCCAGGGCAGACTCGCCTGCGGCTCCGCTCACACCTTTTCACTTCCCATCTGGGCACTTCTGGCTTTGGGGAGCATAAGAAGCTGATTTGGGGCATCAAGAAAGAGGGACTGTTGTATTTTGCTTGTGTTGTCAGCAAGTGGAATGGATTGGTTTTTTTCTGCTGCCTGCGCCCCTATACCACCGTCCCCTATCTCTGTGCTGTAGGGGAAGGTTCTGAGGTTTGGTCCTGAGCCAGCACTTGAGGTCAGGTCCTCAGCATTGGATAGGGACTCCACCAGTTCCCTGGGCAGTCTCTTCCAGAGCTTGACAACCCTTTTGGGGAAGACTTTTTTCTGAATAATCCAACCTAAACCTTCCCTGGTACAACCTGAGGCTGTTTCCTCTTGTCCTGTCACTTGTTCCCTGGTAGAAGAGGCCAACCCCACCTGCTCTAACCTCCTGTCAGGGAGTTGTTGAGAGACAGAAAGTCTCCCCTGAGCCTCCTTTTCTCCAGGCTCAACAAGCCCAGCTCCCTCAGCTGCTCCTCACCACCCTTGTGCTCTAGACCCTTCCTCAGATTCGTTGCTGGACACGCTCCAGCCCTTCAATGTCTTTCTTGGAGTGAGGGGCCCAAAACTGAACCCAGGATTCAAGGGGCAGCCACCCCACTGCCAAGTCCAAGGGGATGATCCCTGCCCTAGTCTTCCTGGCCACACCAGTGCTGACACAAGCCAGGATGCTGGTGGCCTTGAAGCATACCTCCACGGGCCAGCACACAACCTACTGACCTTTGCAAGAACCAGTAGTTCCCTGTAAACGGGGAGCTCATTTATATTGTCATTGCCTTGGGAACAGGGTAGTGTGGCCAGACGCCTCTGGGGACCAGTGTCCAGTGGTCTCTGCAGGAAAAAACCTCGGGTGGGTAAAACCACTGGTATGGTTGCCTCTGTGCACAGTTAGGCTTGGTGCGGGTAATGCTTATTCTCCTGGGATGCTTTTTTTTCCTGGCTTTGTGGTGTTAGATTTCAAAGGATGACTCTGACCCCATTGCGTCTGGGTGGGGTACTGGGACGGTAGCTGGATTTTCTCTGCCTGCTCAGCCTTCTCTTCTTTTGAAGTGTCAGTACTGGTGTCTTTCATTTATCAACAGGAATTAATTACCTTCAGGATGCAGTAGGCTGTTTATGCTCTTGAAGTTGTTTTATACACGCACTTAACAACAGAGTATTTCACTCCACTGCTTCCTGGCAGAAAACGTAAATTCTGGAGCAGTCCTCACAGAGTTTGCTCTGGGGTGGGGTTTGGTGCATCCCAAACACAAACAAAACGCAGCCCAATACCCCAGTCTGATGAAGGACGCGTGGCAGGGAACTGAGCACTAAGGCCAGGAAATCAACTCAGCTACAGCATGCAACCCAACTGGGGATCACGCCTCGACACAACCCAATGCCAAAATTAAGCACTGATGTAGAACTCAATTAAAAAATAACAATAATTAAAACCAAAACAAACAAAAACCCCACAAACAGAACAAAACAGAAAACAAACAAAACAGAAAACAAACAAAAAACAGAGATCTGCTTCCAAAAAGCCCTGGGACTGCAGGGACACGGCACCAGTATGGGATTTGTTTTCTTTAGTGCACTTGTTTCTGGTTTTGGTCTGCATTAAACTGGAAATTAGGAGTATTCTGCATATATTTTGTAGATCTGAAATCAAAGGGGTTTGGAAAGATGCAGGCCCCTACCTGCCTAGAAGCTAATCATCATTAGCTCAAAAGCTGCTCATCTACAGGCAAAACTAAGATGGTAGCAAGGTCCACCCTGAGTAAACACGAAAAATTTCTTCTAAACCATCATTTTCTAGTTTTTTGGCCAGCGGTGAAGGCGCAGAAGCTCACGCCTGGCTTTAACTCGAGCTCATGAAGGCATCAGAGTTAGGCACAGGCACTGATCAGGCACAAACAAAGCTGCCATAGAAAAGCAAGAACACTTCTGCCTGCACAGGTCCATCAGACATTTGCAACTGGTTTGAATAAGCTCACACCATTTCCAGGGCGATAGATTTTGGCAGCATTTCAATCGCCTGATGGATTCGTTTATTTTTTAACACAAACCAGCTGGTTGGTTAGAATACTGTCTTTGCATACAAGAAATACTTTGGTGGTAAGAATTCCGTTTGAGTGACCCAAAGGTATTTCCTCCAGCCAGGAGTTTTCCTCCAGCTGGGCATCTATCACTGGGCTCTGTCAGTAGTTCTTGGACTGGTGTTAAAAATCCAGGTTGAAAAAAAAATGATGCTTTTTAAAATGAGTTCCATTTGTGTTTTTTTGACGACCCTGACTAAGGAAGCTGGTTTTCTTTGCACAAAAGCAGGCATGTGGGCAAACAGTCATCTTCATCTCCATCTCCATCTCGGAGGATTTCTTGTGGGAATAGGATGTACAACGTGTCATTCAAGCACAGCCAGAGGGGAAGAAGAATGAGAGTTTGGAGAGCTTTGCCCCCTATCAGGGAGCTCTGAACTGTGCCTTTGCAGTCTTTGAAACACAAGGTCATGGGCATCTGTGTTGATTTAGTTTAACATAATCCAGGAGTTTTTAATCACATTTCAGGCTATTAAATGAGAAGAGAATCACTGGAATTTAGCTTCATAACTCCCCTGTAAACAAACTTTTTAAACTCATATCAAGATAAAAATAAATTCTAAAGTAGCTGATTACCTCCAGCAGAAGATTTTCCATCAAAATTTGATCAACTCCTTCCTTTCCCTATGAATTAAAGTAATTTTTTTTTCATTATTATTTTTCCCCATTTGCAAACAAAGCTTAGAGGGCTTTCTTCAAAATTAGGGCTTTTTTTCTTTTGACTCAAGCTCTGTCCAGCCTCTCAGGAATAACCTGCTTGATTCTGGTATGAAACAGATTCTTTTTGAAAGAAAAAGAGGGGAAGAAGGGAGAGAAAAAAATCATAAAAGTTTACCGAGCAAAAAATAGATTTGTGTGTGTTCGTTCCACAATTCTTGGTGTAAAATCCACCTTGGATCAGTCTGTACCTTAAAGGTATAGGCATAAATAGCTCAAAAATGCATCGGTGGGCAAATGCTCAGCTGTGACTTTCACACCACATCCCTTCTTCCATGGCCCAGGTGATCTCTGGCAGCTGCAAGCAGCACGTTGCACCCTGTAGCACCCTCATGCTCTTTGCATCGTCTGGGAGGTTCTCCCTGTCCACATTGTCCTTGGGAATTTGAGCAGCTCCCCATCCAGAGCCCTGGGGAGACCTGAACTTCCCTGCTGTGGAAGGAGGTGCTGCAGAGGAGCAGACACCCATCCAGGCTGGAGTGGTGGGTGCCACGCAGGGTACTACCACCAGCTGAAACCAGCATCCCGGAGCCCCAAGAGGTGAACCTCATCGCTGTGGCACAAGGTGCTGTACCAAAGCTGTGCCGTGACCTTGAAATGCCTTAATTTCTCCAGAGGAAGGTGAGGAGTGAGAACTGCTCTTACCTGGAACCAGACCATTCCTTTGCAAGGTATTTGCTTGAAATACACTTGGAGTGTAATAATCTCCTGGTGATTTCTTGACTGATTTTATTAAAGAAAATCACTGTAATTTTAGGGATGTGCATTGATACAGGAAAGTTTCGCTTGTCTGGAAACATCTTGTGATTGAAAACAAATCACCTTAGGTAAAACAGAAGCAGCATATGATTTATTTTCCCTGGTAGGCAATGGGAAGTTTCTACCTATGTCGTTACGGAGAGGCGGACAGCCTGACGCCATACAGTTTCTTGAATTTAGCAGGAAATACTTCAGAGGCATTTTGGATTGATGGCACAGTGCAGGAGATGAGGCAGGGCTGTGTCAGTCAGGAAAGGAGAACCTGCACTCAAAGCTGCAGAAGGGATGGAGGACGCTGAGCGCTGGAAGGAAGAAGGGGTGTCCATGGCAGCTGAGCGCTGCTGTCTCCCATCATCTGGCACAAGAAAGGCACAATTCATCAGATAAATGTCTTCAGGCCAGCCATGTTTAAGGAACTTCTCACTACATATTTGCAGGCCCTGCTGGTGCCATCTCAGAAATACAAACACTTCTCCTTGAGAGCTCTTGGAGGGCAGGTGAGGTACCAAAAGACAGGGAAAAAATGTAAACATGGTGTCTATCTCTAAATATAGAGGGAGAAAAGAGGAGGAAGAATTATAGACCAGTCAACTTCTAGAAGCTTTCAAGAGAATTGAACTATCAATCAAACAATTTGCAAGCACCTAGGAGATAAAAAGGGAGATGAGTGACATCCCACATGGATTAAACAACAATGAGGCATGCTCAACTCATCTCATTTGATTTCTTGGCAGAAGTAGGAGAGGAATAGCTGATGCCATATCTAGATTTTGGGAGGGGTTTGACAGAGTCCTACTTGGCTTTCATGGAGTGACCTGGAAAAACAGCCTAGATAAAACTACTTCAGATCTTAAGCAAAGATGAGTAGCACAACTCTTTCCGAAAGACTACAGCTACTGGTGACTTGTGGTCAGAGCAGAGGACTCTGTCAACCAGGACTCTTCAGGGGGATGTGTTGACTTCCTTCCAAAATTTTAACCCATGAAAAATGGATGAAAATACAAAATTACACCTGGCAGTGAGATGGTACTGGGAGATGTTCTTCAGCACATTGGAAGATCAGCTTTGGGGCCTAAAATGATCTTGGCAAGTTATAGAAGCGAGGACTGGGCCTAGTCTGGGGCACTGTGCCTCAAGAAGAAGGAGGACCTGGGTGGAGAAGGTGTAGGGAAGAGTCATCGCAGTTACTAAACCCAGCTCAGGTTGGAAGGGCTGGCAGAAAGCACCAGAATAGCTTGTTTGGGACCAGAGCAGGGAGAGGGGGAAACTAGAGCCTCTGCTCCAGGAGGTTTTCCAGGATAGATGAACAAGTATTCCCCACAGGAGTGACCTGGGCAAAGCAGCTCCTTGCTTGGGTCAGCTGGGGCTGAGATCCAGCCCTTCCGCGCTGGAGCTGGCGTGCGCTTTGTTCAAAGCCACCGTTTCACAACCCTACTGGAGCGTGTCGACAGGGACGTACGGCAACATTATCTTTGGCTTTGCCTTGTTTAATACATTCGTTCGGTGGCTGAAGGCATGTAAGTGCTTTGTTGAACGGAAGCCAAAGCGAGCTGCTGCGCCGAACGCACCCCCGGTTTCCAAGTATTTCATTTATTTTGTAATTAAGCAATAATCGCTGAGGCACCGGGCACTTACTTCTTCGGGATTAATGACTTGCTGGGGGATGGCAGAAGATCTGATCTGCAGTGGAACCGTTTTCCCCAGCAAATACCTGTCTGTTAATGCCATTCTGAAACGAGAATGACAACGTAACGTGCAAGCGTATGGGGTCTGCAGCGTTAATAGGTACACCAGACAGTCAGGTGGCTTCAGTTGCCTCTCGCCATTCCATTTAGAGCATGGTGTTTCATTAGTCACTTGGTGAATGAAATGGCTTTTTAATTGTTCAGAACCACTTGTGGTTTTTTTAAATTACAGCATCATCTTCCCCCTCTATGGCCCCCAGGGATCCTCTTAAAACTCTTTTCTTCCTTTGCCCTGGAGAGAACCGGCTCTGGTGTGGCAAAGAGGAGCCTGCCTGCAGCAGTTTCCTTAGTATGTCAGGCAAGGAAGAAGCAGAAACCACTTAGAAAACAGAGGGGTCATGTTTTTACTGCTGAAAACCCTCTGTTCCCACTGATTTCTGGGTTGCCCACTCCACCTGAACCTTTAAAGACTTCCCAGTCTCAATGCGCTGCTCACTTCGCTTCATTCCTCCACACTGTGTTTTTAGTGGTCCCAGCTCACTCCAGCAGCCAAACTCCACCGCTTCTCCTGTCCCACAGCACACACTGCCTCCAGCCATCCCCCAGTACCATACACCACCCAAGAGGGTCGATGGAGCTTGAGATGTCTCCTAGGCAGTAAAGCACAACAGCAGGCAAGGGGGCAGGTGTGTCCCAGGAGGGCGAGCTGGACATTTCCAAAGGACTACGGGAAAAGCTGCCCTGGGGGCTCAGCCATCAGATTGCCAAGGCAAGTAAGAGGAGAAGCCTTTGCTGAAAGCATGTAGGACAATAAACCAGTTCACGGTGTCCTAGCAGGCTTTGGAACGATGCTAGTCAGCAGGGATTTGCTCGCTCAAATATTAGGTAATGTGCTAACTGCACGATTGATTAATCCATAGGTACTTCCTACAGCAGAACTCCAATGCTGGCCTCCTCAGCACTGCTTTCAGTTGCGGTGGCTGCCTTCCCAGAGAGATTTCAAGGCAGAACAATCTGGGTGTTTTTTTCCCCACGCACTTTTCTGCCCCCTTTAAAAGTAGCACTTTTATGGCTGGGCTTTGACCAATGTCAGCATGCCACTTGGTCAGCAGGATGTTCACTGGGGGATCACAGAGCCACCCTAATTCTGCCTCTTCAGCACAAGGAGCCCTGTTACTTGATAGGGAGCTTACTGGCTTGGAGTATTTAGAAACACAGAGTATTTAAAAGTGAAAGCGTCAGGCACCAACGTCATGGCATGAGGCCAGGGACAGTTTAAACCCTGAAGAAGACCAAAGCTCACTTCTTTCCCTCTCCAGCCCTCTTTTTGCCATGTAAAGTCTCTAGCTGATGCCTGTCAGTGAAAAGCAGACTCAAACCCAGAGCAAGGTGTGGTCACCGTTCCAGTCTCCACCAGCATGGCTGACAGCTGGACCAAACAAATTTCAGCTACATCCTCTTGTGCTTCTCTCAGTGCCTCTCATATTCCTCCTCTTCCGGCCCCTTTCTTATCCCCCTCCTACATTTCCTTCTCTTAGTTGCCCCAGAACCAACATTTACTCCTCCTCCTACCCCAAAATCCAGCCCCAAGCCAATCAACCAGGAAGAATCGATTCTTTCTGGTGATGCTTTTGCTAACCGCCCGCCTGCCTCCCACGGGCCCTCTGCTCTACTGCACTTCTTGCGTTTGTGCTCATAGCTGGGAGGAACCAGTGCTCTACAGTCTCTCTTGAGTTCAGACAGGATTGATGCAGACCCTTGTGCTTTGTGCCAGCCGTAACTCTTCAGGTTTGAATGCAACTTTTGATGAAGAACACATTTCCCAGGAGTTCAGCAACTTCTCTGAGTAACAGCAAATGATCCATGAGATTCAGTGCCGACACACCGCTCTGCCAGTCCCCTTCCTCCTCCATTACTCAAATGCTGCTGCTCCAAACCTTGGCACAGGCACACAGAATAAAACTACAGGGTACAAGGTCTGCTATTGCCTGAAACTCTTCATCAATATCAAAACAAGCTATAGAGAAACACCGACAAATTAGCAAGCCTGGATTTACTAAGTTGGGAAGGTTTCCATCAACCCTTGCTCTTCTCAACCTGAGCGAGGCAAACCAGTAGTCTCTGGTGCTGTTTCCAGCATACCAGCATCATTCCCGCTTCCTGGAGCTGGTGTACCTGAGCAGGAGGCTCTGCCCAGTTCCTCAGATCAGGAACTTAAAAATTTCCTGGACAACAATTAATTTGAACTACTGGCTGCCTTGAGCTGTCTTTGCTTGTAGCCGTTTTATTTTTCCAGGTCTTGGCAGGTGTTGTAGCAGCATCTCCCAGGAGCTCAGTGTTCAGTGGTAAGCAAGTGAAGGTTGTGATGGGGAGAGCAGAGAGTTGGTCGCTTGTGTTAGAACCTTTCCCTGAGCTTTGCGTCTCAGGGTGTAGATCTGTGTCTTTGTCAGCGTGTTTCTATTGGCCTTGTTCTTCATGTAGTCAGCTGTTAATAACGTGGGGCTGGCATCCGGCCCCGATCTCCGTGCTCTCCACGGCCCTCCCAGCACTGTATCTGTTACAAGCTCGCTATGATCCCCGCAAGCACTTCCTCTCCCCGGGGGGATGTCAGTGCTGTCGGGACCTTGGTCTGCGTGTGTCTGATTCAGGAAAAAAAAAAGGAAGCAGAAATCCTCTTCTAGGCAAGATGCGAGGCTTTATCAGTGACCAGACCTGTTACTGAAGGACTCTCTGTTGTCCAGTGAGATCTGGGGATGAGCAAGCAAGGACTTCATTCCGGCTAAGCAGATCATCCTCTCTGCCAATATCGAAGAGACAGGATCATAACTTATGTCTTCACCGGGAAGAATGATTGTCAAACACAATTAGCTCTGCAAATCCGAGCTGTTTTCTAGACACGCCCGGGCTTAGTCCTTGAGTTACTTTAGAGATGAAGAAATTACAGGGGTCAGTTTTCTGACATGACTGCAGGGACTGCAGGAACTCACTCCGTCAAACAGTTCCTTTAATAGAGATGAATGTGCAGAGCATATAGTGCATGGAGCTGGTAGGACCGTGGGGCTCATTCCCACCTTGCTTTGGGAACCAACACTGTAACATACCTTGAGGTGATGAAACACCCAGCACTGGTTTTAAAGGAGAGGGAAAGAGGGAGGAGGTGTGAAGGATGGAAATACTACAGAAAAGTCACTTCCCCGCTCTGTGCCTGTGTCCTGTGTGTATAGGGATATTTCAACTCTGGTTCCTTTTGTAAGACACCCCAGGAGCTACCATGAAAAGGCCTAGACAAGAACTGGGGGTTTCCCTCACTTGTTTCAGTGCTTAAGATCTGATCTGATAGTTATTGTAAGCATTGAACTTATTTCCTTAGACCTTACCGGGAAAGGTGATGCAGGACCTGGAAACCTCCCCACCACGTCCAATAAACATGAGAACACCAGGTTCTCCAGGCTGTTTGCAGTTCAGTTGGGAGGGAGGTACCATGTGCACCGACCCTGCACAAAACCTCCTTTAGAGAGAGCAAGAGGGATGCTAATTCCAGGCACTGCGCTCAGACACCACTGGAGAATAACCAGAAAGGTTTCAAAAGAAACGCTGACTAAATTAAGTGAATGGAGCTAGCAGATGTGCTCTTCAAAAGAGCACCGATCTCTTTTGAACGTCTCCCCCATGGAAATAACATTCTCAAGAGGTTTTTTTGTCCTTTGCATTTTCTTCAGGATCATCCATGAGGATGGCTTCTCTGGAGAAGATGTGAAGCAGTACAAGCCAGTGGTCTACAGCAACACCATACAGTCACTGGCAGCTATTGTCCGTGCCATGGATACCTTGGGCATCGAATACGGTGATAAGGAGCGACGGGTAAGTTAAAATCACCGCTGCTTGGGTACAGAGAGCTGAGAACATGGAGACTCCAAAGCACAAACAGGAGGAGTTTGCACCATGGAGGGAAAAGGAGGGAGGGGGGAGGATTTACATCACCACTGGGTGCCTATTGCAGATGCAATTTGTGCAACAGAGGGGCACGGGCACAACAGCTCGTGACATGCCATTCGTACACCTGCCCCAGGAAGTGTAACACTGGGGACCCCCGTGTCCCAACTGCCACGGTCTCTCATGCCCAGGCACTAGCCAGGACAGTACAAAACAAATTCTGTTATCTGGGGACAGCCTGGCCAGAGGTGGGGACAGAAGCTGTGCCCTGTCTACCGTGCGTGTGGTGCTTCACGTCCCTTCCACCAGCCTGATAACGTAGGAAAGCTTTTAGGATTAAGTTGATTTTTGTAGGGCCTTGACTGACTTCTACTCACACCCCTCCCCATTCAAGGGTACCCAAAGAGAAATTTCATGTGCAAACAAGGGGATATATGACTTCAGTGACGTCAGATATATGGCTTCTTGGTATCGACAGCAGCGTCAGCGTGTGTCTTATCAGAACAACCCTGTGATGCCTGGCAGCCCTCTCATGCCACACACCTAGGCCAGCCTGCCCTTTTACAGTTGCTGGGCTGTTGCCTCTTTAACCAGCTCCCTATTTTTATACAGCAGCTCCTCTGTCAGGTGCCCCTGCCAGCCTCTGCCGGCTCTTTTTGCATTTCAGGCTCAGACTAAGCCATTCTTGGTCTGAAACTCAGAGCCCTAGAGAAGTCAAAACCACTCTTTTTGCATGTTGTCATCCTAGAGAAAGTAAAGCTACTTGGTTTCACTGAAAATAAAATAATTTCAGTTTAGAGACCTGGTAAAGGCAAAGTCGTACGTGCTAGAGAGTTTATCGTGACTATTTTTAGGAAGCTATCAAATGACAGATGTACAACATACCCCAAACTCCTTATCTGAGGGTTGATAATAAAAGCATTCACTAGAAAGGATGCCAAAATCCTGCTGTGGGGTCACTGAATGAAGAGGTACCTTATTTCTTCCAATTGCAAAGGGGTATTTTGATTTCTTTGCATCGAGGGATTTTTCCCACAGGAACTCTAAATCCTGGAGACATTTCCATCCCAAACATAGAGATGATACCATAATGGAGTTCTTGTGAGCTTGCCGAGAACTAATGCTGATGGCTTTCAAACTGAATGCATTAATCTGTTGATTACTCGGTGACTCAGCTCTCAGCAAGGCAACGTATCTTGTCTCAGCTGAAAACCTATGCCCAGGAAAACAGAAACAAATCATTCTCCATGTCTGAGAAATAATCTGTGGCAGACAGCTTTAAAATGTAAAGTTTTTTTTTTTTTCCTTTCAATGCCTGAAGTCCTAATTTGAGGAGGGAATCTCAGAGCTGCTTTAGTGCCAGGCCTGGCAAAGTGAGGGATGTGGAGGGGGAGAGCCGTTATCAGGACTGCCAGGAATGAGAGGTGAAGTACTGGGCTGCACAAAATGTCGTGTCCACATGGAGAAGATGCCAAATGTTCCTAGGATCATACGATAACTCAGGCTGGAAAGGAGCTCAGGAGGTGTCTAGCCCAACCTGCTCAAGCAAGGACATCTCCGGGGTCAAATGAGGTTGCTCAGGCTTTATCCAGTCGGGTCTGAAGTCCTTCAAGGATGGAGGCTGCACAGCCCCTTTGGGCAACAGGCTGGGAGGGCTGATTCAGGATATCTTTTCCCTTCATAGATGCGAGTAATATTCCCTCATCCAGCAGTGGATGAAGGGGAAAGAAACCAAGTCTCTCAGGCCATGGTCTTCCTCTTGCTCCTTCCTCTTAGTTGACCTCCTCAGGAAGTTGCTGGCATTAGTACGAAACAGAATTTATTTTAATCTTACAAAGAAGCACATGGCTTCTGCTACCCTGCTTTTGTTATTAAAGCACAGCTGCTATAAAGAGAGGCCATTAAACAGGCGATTTGTTGAGTATTATGCTACATGGTTCATCCCTTTTCGAGCAAAGCTTTTCTATTTTAAAAGTCATTCCTCAGCCAAGGGTTTCCAATGCAAATCTTTTAGTGGGGGATTTTCCCCTACTCATCACTTAAGCCCCCAAGAGAAGAGAGCTCAGGAAGGGGAGCGGGGCTGCGGCTGCTCAAGCCTGATTCAGCAGCAGGGAAGGAGGGGGCATGGGCCCAGGACAGGCTTTCCCCAGGGTCTTCTTGGCTATCACAGCTTCCCCCACCCCAGCTTCATGGGTGATTCATCTGCCCCTGTATCCCTTCCAAATGGCACCCTGACGGTGTCTGGAGTGGAAAAGCAGCCCTCTCCCCTGCTTAATAAATGGGAATGAGATGATTTGGGCTTTTTTTATTGAGGTAAAATAACCAAATCCTCTCTCACTGTTCTCATGTTTCTCCTGCCCATAATTACACCTCCAGTATTTAGTCTAATAAAAGCAAAAGACTGGGGGAAGAGTCCAGACTAAACCCCTTGGCTTTTGTCAGTCACAAAGTGAGATCAGTGTAGGAAATACCAGCTAAAAAGACAAATCACGAAAAGCATATGCTCCAGGTCTCGCTGACCCTCTCTGCTGATAAGCACCTGTCCCCACGTTACGAACAAAACAGTCTGCCTGTAGGATTTCATTTTTATGTGTGCTCCTTGTTCAGGGGACCAGGTTTTCTTTCCGCTGTGCCTGGCTCACAAAAGATTCATGGCCTGCAGACAGCACCTAGGTCCTTGGTTTGTATCCTTCAGCACAGGGAGGCAGGAGCACATCCTGCCAGCTCACGGCATGTTCTCACCACATGCAGCCTGGAAGGTGAGTCTGGAGCTCCAGAAAGGCTGTGCAAGTGCAAAGTCACCAATCCCTTACATGTTGCAAGAGGGCAGGTGAAAAAGGAGCCATCAGTGCAGAGATGGAAGCTGGCTGCGGGAGGAGCAGCATCCATGGGTGTTCCTCATCTCCAGGGACAACACTGCCCTAGGTCTGGATCCCCAGAGATCCAGCAAGGGCTTACATGAAGAAACAGACAGCTTGTCTCCTCCAGACCATCCAGCTGGCCCGCAGGGCATTGCTCAGTCCTTACCTTTATAATCAGATTACCCGGCAGGAAGGAGTCAGGCTGTAACATGCAGCCTCTGGATTAAACGGTTCTCCAAAGTGCAAATGTATTACTAAAGCAAGCTCCTCGCTGATTCCCTCTCAGCCTGCCCAGGACGAGCGAAGGGGGAATGGAGGTTTAAAGCCAGGACTCCAGAAATCAGTACAAGTGTTTGGATCTGATCAAGCAGGAGGGGCAGGGAAGTGGTGGATTTTCATCTCTCCATTTGAAGAGTCAGTTCCAAAGTCCAGCTTCAGAAATCCCAAGCAAGCAGCATAAAATTTCCTCCTGAGTGGGTCAGTGCTGACCTCAGAAGCTGCTTGGAAATGCAGCACCTACAACCCCCTCAGCTTGGGAAAAAAATGCCAGAGCTGCAGCCAGGCTGGGGGGCCTGGGGGTGTCTGCAGCTTGGAGTGGTCCCAGGCTGCAGTGAGCCTGCCCAGGCAAGCACACTGCCCTGTGCAGGCTGGTGTGAAAACAGCTGTTGAGCGTGTTCATGTCAGCAGAAACCAGACAGAAACAGGCCAAAATGGTTCAGAAATTACTCAATAGAGAATCCCGCTTTCAGTCACATGGCTCAGACACACGTATCTAAGGTGGCAGGGTCACAGGTCCAGCACTGGAGAGGTGGCACGTGAATTGTGACCCAGACATTGAAATTTTTTCCCAGTTAAAGTCTGGAAATGTAGCTGCTTAAACTGTGAAAGGGGAACTGAAAAGCTGCTGAAGTGTTAAAACATTTTGATAGGGGATTTTTTTTTTGTTCAGTCTTTGTAGCAAAAACCTGTCTGTGGTGAACTTACACTGTGTACAGTGTGTGACTCCCAAACTGTGAGCAAAAGAAGGGTGTACCTGGGACATGTTAAAATACTGGCTAGTAATACTCAAAAAGTTCTGCTCCTCTCTCTGTAACTGGCATTTTCTACTTGTCAGCTCAAGATATTTGTGGATTTTCCTTCATTTTAGGCAGGTATCTGTTTAGACCAGCTGGCTCCTACAGCATGTCCCTAGCCCAAGCTCTCTGAGAAAGGCAAGAGAGCTGTTGACAACTTCAGGGTGGGCAGGCGAGGTTAATAAGAGCCTGCCGTGCTGGTGGGAAGCCTCCGTTTGTTGATTGGTAGCTAATGAGGTGGCCTGGGGGATGGACGAGGATTCCTTGGTTACTGCTGCTGCTGTGAAGGTACAGCCAACCCTTGCTGGGCTGCTGTTGTAATGCTTTGGGTAGGAAGGGACTTCTAAAGGTCACCTAATCCACCCCCCCTGCACTGAGCAGGGTCATCTGCAACTAAAGCAGGTTGCTCAGAGCCCTGGCCAACCCTGGCCCTGCTCCAACAGGTCCCTGTCTCTCCTGTGCTGAGGACTCCAGAGCTGGACCCAGGATTTCACCACGGTGAAGCCTAACTTAGGGCTGCTTTGTAGAGGAGCAGAAGGGAGTGAGAGAAAAGGGACAATGGAATAAAGGGGGCGTTAGCCACCCCACTGGAGCCGCAACCTGTGTCAATAGCCACAGCCTGTATATAACCACTGCTGCTCTACTGGTGTTGCTGGGTTCATCAATGTAGCAGCACTGGACAAATATTTCAGCCTGGCCTGTACCAAAGCGTGAGGATCTGTTACTCTTTTCCACAAAGACCAAAGCTGTCCTTCTTAGACACCTTCCTCCTCGTCCCTCCAGGAGGTGCATTTCAGTTACCATCATTCATGGTTTTCAGCAGTGGAGGCAAATAACAGGCAGGGCATTTCTTGAGAGGTGGGAAACATTAAGCAGAAAGGAAAGCACTTGTGATTTTCACAGCCTGCCTCGTTGCCGGGGAGATGGTTGGCTCATTCAGGAAAGGCTGGCTGCTGTTGGCTGAGATGGCCAGTGTGCTGGGAATCATTGCTGCAACATGAGGGTGTGGGAGAAAGAGGGAGACAGCAAAGAGCAAGGGAAAGCCCAGAGTAAGCTCTGCCTGCACCCTCAGACCCCAGGTCCCGCTACGCTGATTCTGGGGTCTCGCTAACTAAAAGCTGTGCTGTCCACAACCCACTAATGTGTTTTCCTCCCTCAGAAAGCCCTTGAACCCCTGAAAATACAAAATATTTCACTAATATCTGATCACAGTAATGTAACAGCAAAGTGTGAAGACATTCTATGGCCCTTTGTACCAGCTGAAAGAACCCAGAACAGTCTACGTGCCTTTGCTCTTCCTCTTAGGGACTGTCAAACTCACTCATTGTTAGGAGAGCTCCCAGCCAAGAGGGCAGAGACCCACAGTGAGACCTGTGAGACCTTGCTTTGCTGCAGCAGCAGCAACACAGCTTGGGTCTGCAAAGCTGAGGTCATGGTCATCAAGTCAATAACATTTGATGATCTTCGTATAGCAAAAAAGCTCACGCCAGAGCTGGTGTCTGGTTTGCTGTAGTTATGCTACTAATAAAGATGGCATTTAGAAGGGTGACCAAATAAGCTTGTGTCGTAGCTAAAAACACACCTTGGCTTGCTTTCCCCGGCAGAATTTGGCCTAGAAGAGCCATCCAGTTAAATAAGCAGGTTGGAGGTTGCCAGATCTTCATGTAGAGTTTTACTTAGACTAATTTCATCAGTCTGCTCTCCTTTCCATCCTGGGTAACTACAGTAGAAAACTGGAAATTCCTTGAGGGCTAAAATGTGATCTTAGCTCCAGCACCCCACAGATTACAGCTCCCTGTAGGACAGCAGTAGTGATGGTGAACATCAGGCAGAATCCCAGTCCTCTGCAAGCGTGTCACAGTGCTTGTGAGCAGGAGGAAGTCCTGAGTTCGGGAGGGAGGGAGATGATACTGGCTCTGAGGAGAAGGGGGTGACGGGGACTCCAACAGGAATAGGCTAGAAGACGTGATAGCAGTGGAAACAGCTGAGTGCTCGAGGCAAGCTAGTAAATTGCACGGACACCACTGCACCCAGAAGCAGGTTCAGCAAAGATTTCTTCCATCAGGAGACCATCAATCCCTGACAGAGCTCTAAAACACCAGACTTCCCCGGAGAGGCCCAGCGCACCCAGTTGTAGTTAAAATTCCTCCAGAATGAAAAAAGGCTGGTGGAATGGAGCCGAAAGGAGGCAGGGGAGAGGGGGCGGCAGTCGCGTAGCAAGTTGGAAACATGCGTCGTGTGGAAGGAAGGCTGCTCTCTGGAAGGTGCCACCTTGCTGAGTGGTTGATGTGCCAGCATGATGTTTTTCACGCTGGTCCTGCTTCAGGATGCTGTCTGTGGTGTTGGCATGGCAACGCTTTCATCCTCACTCAGAAGGGAACACTGGGCCTGCTTTTTGGGTTCTCCTGGATGTGTGGGCTGGGGTTAAATGGGCAGCAGTCAGGAGACAGGGTGGGACAGAAGTTCACCTGGACTTCCAGTCCCTCTGCACAGTCAAGAAACCTGTTTCTAAGAAACACATTTCTAGGGGAAAAAAATATTTTGATGCACTTCAGCATCATTTTGAAGTGAGACAGATGAGAATAAGTGATGCAATCACACCTTAAAATGCCACTTGGTGAGCACTTGGCATCAGCCAGGCACTGTAGATGGGTGACACTTGCTGTCCACGTCACCTTCCCAGTTCTGAAATGAGCTCCGTAGCTAACTGTCCTAGAAAACCATGGACCAGAACAGATGCAATCAATTAAAATCAGTCTTTTAATTTTCCTTGGAAGAAAAACAGAAGAGGGAAAGGGATGTCCCAGAGGATCATTGATAAGAGAGATACCACAGTCATCTCACTCCAACTCCAAGCTCAAGATTGAATCTAATCACGTCTTTCACCACCTAAAGAGAGCTTTAGAGAAGACGGTGCCCGAGACTTCCCAGAGAGACACAGTGAGAAACAAGGCAGCAGTCACTGGTGCCAGGAAAGGGAATTCCACACGGACATGGGCTTGGGCTTGCAGCACTTTTCCTCTTCTCTCCATGCCATCAGAAGAGATCAGGCCAACCCACTCTTGAAGGGCCACCCAGCCCTTCAGGAATTAGAAGTTCAGAGGTCTGAGGACGTTTGTGTACGCAAGGATCGGGGAAAATATGGAATAGCCAAAAGGTGATTCTATAATTATGAATACTGCCTTCCTCTTCACCAGCTGCCTGGAGAGAAGCTGGTCAGGTGAGTTCTCCTGGCATTGTTTGCTCTCTAGCTGGTGGAAAGCACAACCTCTTCAGGCACAAATCCATCTTTAGAGCTGCTTTTATTTTCTGGTGCCTCTGCTTTCAGTTGCCATTTCAGACTTGAATTCTGAGTAATGAACAACAGTAGTCCTGAAAAGGGTCCTCACCTCCCACTAAACTGTCCCCCATCCCTGGTCACCTGTGAACACACAGACCCTGTGCCATAGGGAGGTCAGTCTCCCCTGCTCCTTGCTTGCAAGCTCTCTCTTTTCACTAAGAGGGAAGTCTTTTTCCTTCATGAGCTTTATGTGTTTGATAATGATTTTTTGGATGATGCAGGGAGTATTTTTAGCTTGAAAAGTAAAAAAAAACCAACCCAACCTTGTTCCCTTGGAAGAAGGGCTGCCTGCCTTCCCGGAGAGATTTGTTATTCAAATGCTACCGCAGTCAGGGCGAGGTGTGACAGGGAGGCACACAGGGGAGAGTTGAGCAGCCACGGGACAGTGACATTAGTGGTGAGTTAATGAGAGATGGGGTGCTGCTTTCTATTCCAACAAGATGCCATTGGGAAAGGGCTGCTCCAGGAACCTCTGGAAAGTGCCAGAGAGGGACAACACAAGACAGGAGGTGTTCAGAAATGCCTGTCAGAAGAGCACAGATGTAGCAGAGCCCTGAGAAGGTGAAAACCTTGATGCCTGCAAAGGGGCTTCCTGGCAGCTCCTGGATCCAGGGTGGGGGTGCAGATCAGGCGAGGGCCAGCTCCCCACCACCATCCACTCCTTCCCGGAGGACAGCACAGCCTGGCCAAGGCAGGTTTCAGCCCATCTGATGGGGCTCAGTACAGCTGCTCCCTGCAGAGCAGACAAGCAGTGGCCTTGCCCTGGGTAGCATCTGGTGTCAGAGAACACAGTCAGATACTGTTTGTCCTTCTCTAGAGATTTCAGTCCATAAAGGGATTGAAGTACCCATAAGCCAGAACAAAAAATAAGTCTCTTTATTTGATGTACCTCACAACAGAGGCACTAAGGTCAAACACACACCACGGGGGAGTCTTCAGAGATGCTTAATACGTGTTTATGACTGTATGGGTGATCAGGAACCCACTAAAATCCTGCCAGAAAGTCACCACCATGTTTGGGACTGGAGTTCAGGTTGCGTCTGGCTGCAGCCCACTGCAGGCAGGGTGCTGTCTTCAGGTAGGACTGCAAGTCAGCTCTCCCAGCAGCAATGGCAGGTAACAGCAAACTACTCAGCACATTTCAAATACATGTCAGTTATTAAGTGGATTTATTTCCATCTCTTCTGGGAAGTGTTGGGAGGCACTGCTGAGTCACGCTGCTTACTCACCAGTTTTAGGAGTGCCATTTAAAATATTTGTTTTCCAAATGCCTTCTGTGATGTTTCTGTTATTTGAACATCTCCAGATGTAAAATGAAAACATTTATACAGGATATCCCTGGCCTAAACACATCTCTGGTGTGTAACTCACAAAAAGGCATAAACCAAATGTCTTGGAAGGCACCTCTCCCTTGACTCTGTCATTTGATGTCTCTTCTGGGATCATGGTGAGGGATAGCACAGCCTTTGCTCCAAAGCAGCAAGAGCATGGGCTGCCTGGGCTTTGGGAGGGTTGGAGGAGAGACAGGGCAGCTGCCTCATTGTGCTGGGGCATGTGGAGAGGAAAGAGGAGGAATTATTCCTAGAACTATTGCAGGTGAGGTTGGCCGGGGCTCTGAGCAACCTGCTCTAGTTGCAGATGTCCCAGCTCTCTGCAGGGGGGGTGGACTAGATGAGCTTTGAAGGTCCCTTCCCAACTCAAACCATTGTAGGATTCTATAATTCTATGATTGATTCTTTAGTTCTATGACTGTATGAACATGGTCTTTGCTAACATCAGGTGCTAATAAACTCAGAACACAGTGTTTTCCAGCAGTGGTCCACTCTGGCCACAGCCCTCAAATCAATTCAGCCCCCTGGGGGACATGATATCAGGTGCCCTTGCAAGAGCCCCAGGTCCATGGCACCAGGCATGGCTGAATCTGGGCACTCGACACCTTGGGCTCTTCACAGAGCAGGTTTCATTGTCAGATCCACTTTGTGGCCTGTGGCTGTGAGGTCCCATCCTTTCAAGAATTTTGCTAACGAGGAGATGGAGTCATTAAAATGTGCCGATGCTGCACCCGAGCCCTGCAGCACCATGGGCCTCCTTAGGGGAAACCTGCCCCTCCAAGCCCTGGGGAGGTCAGCTGGGGAGGGAGCTCTCACAGCCACCCTGGGGATGGCTGCAGAGACACAGCAGGACAGCAGTACCTCAAACACATCCCTTGTACTGCATCCATCATGGGGATGGCAGGAGATCTGCCACACATGAACAGTTTATTGCCCAAATACAGCTTTTGCTGAGGCTATTAATCAGTATTGTGAACATTGGTAATAACTGATTAAAGACACCCCATGGGAACTCATTTAACAGCCACGATTGCTGCTTTGACATCAGCATTGCCTACTGAGTGGGGTGTGAGGATGTCTGACCATGCAGCAGGACCAGACTCACCCCGGGCAGTGGGATCCCAAAGATGCCATTCACCCTGCTCAGGATGGCCATGACAGGAGGCCAGGCAGGAGTTCCCAGACTTTCATTCAAAGAAAGCAAAGAATCCAGCTCCAGATGAAGATTACAAAATAGCAAAGCCTCAAGAGATGCTGTAAAAGTCTCATTTTGCATGGCAATGTTTAGCCTTGTGATCAGAGACAGAGAGAGAAAACGTGCAGGGAAAAAAGTGCAGGACGTGAATCAGCCTGTGTCTGGTTTAGGGTTTTTGATAGATAGTTGCTGGGGGCCCCAGGATGCCGAATCCTTCCCGAGCAGAGACCCACATCTGTGGCATGCCTCCCCAGAACCACTCCAGGCAGCACAGCGCATCCCTCCCAAGTGTCAAAACCTACTCAGGAGCCAGAGAAAATGTCACCCACAGGCTTTGAACAAATTTCCTCCTTTCTGCTGTGCTCCTCGTTTTCCAGGGCTGTAGGAGTTTCTGGCTTGCAGCATTGTTATATCTGTGTTGATGGCATGGCTGTTGTTAGATACTTTTCCCTTGGTAAGAAATAATTCCTCTAGGTTGGCTATTTATAATTAAATCATCTTTTTCCTATAGATTTGTTTAAGACTAAATTAACTCCATTGATTAGAGGAGAATTACTCTTGATTTACACTGAGATCATGGGAATGGAGAATCAAGTGACACATAGGAACGGTCCCGCGGTACCACGCTCCAGTTAGCTGCGTGGTTGTCATCCGCCTGTGAACCCGTCTCTGCATTTTGAAACTGCTCCTTTATGGGAAGTGGGTTTTACTAATCCGACTTTACCTGCTGGATATACATTACAGATGCTCGGTCAGGTACTGAGGCTGTTGGGCTGTGTCTTGAGTACAGCTGGTTACTTTTTAGTTAGGCTGACAGCAAAACAGGAGCAGGACTGTCCTCCAGAGACATTGGTTCCGGTTTGAAGAGGTTTTACCCAACTCCTACCTGTTCTTGCCTGTCCGTGACATCAACACCGAGCAGAGGAGGCAGCGGCAGAGAAGTAGGAGGCTGGGAAAATGTTTGGCTTGCCAGTTTTATTGAGTTTTTATTTAAAATTATGAGAGCTTTTTAGTGCTGGTAGATGATATTCCAGGCCACAAAGGAACTATTTTTTGAGAAGAAATCTCCTTCCCAAGGGCCACCATCCAGTGAGTTTGAGTTAGTTCTTTAAAGTTATGAATTAGTTTCTTCCAAGTGAGAACCAGGTCTCAGCTCCGTTCCTCCCTTCCACGTGTCATCACATGTGTGTCACTTTTTTTATTCTCTTTATGCAGGGCAGGTTTGGCAACACAGCCTATCTGGAGGAACAGGGTGACATTTCTGTGGGTGCCAAAGGCAGGGGAATTTTAGGCTAGTTTTTCCTCACCACCACTTCCCCAGCACCTTAGCCAAAGGTCTCGAAGCCATTTTTCTTCTGGCTTTTCTTCTCCTTAATGACTGTTACTGGTACTATAAGCTTCAGAAAGCTCTTCTCTTGACAAATTCTACTGCCGTATTATGAGGCGTGCAAAGGTTTCTTACTGGTGATATTTGTGCCATCCTTGTTCAAGTCTCTTAGTTTTAGGCAGAGTTTTGTTTTCCCCCAGCTGCCCCCGGTGCATCACAGGCAGCCCCTCCCAGGGCACAAAGTTTTTCGCCAGTGAGTTCCAGCTCTGCTTCTTGTAGCTGCTGTGGCACATGTGGGTCTTCCCCGCTCACTTGCACAGGTGAGATCCTTTGCCTGGGAAACGGCGTGGGGTTAGATCTGCTGTCTGTGGCTGCTGTGGGCCCGCCACTATTGCAGGTTTCTTTATTTTAATTTACTCCAGAGGCAAAAGACGTACCGAGGCTGAAAAGACCATATTCAGCAAGCATTACAGTGGATCATGAGCCAAGTTCAGGCTGGTCTTGTGATGAGTGAGTAGGCAAAAATCCTCATTTCCTCAACTTTCTCTCCAAGAACAAAACTTCAGTGAAGGCTGTAGGATGACTTGTAGCAGAGCACAAGGCTTTGCAGGGCTGAGGTTTTGGCTCAGCTGCTCTTTATGCTGTTGCAGACTAAGCTGTGAGCATCTTCTGTTTCTTGTGTGTGATCCAAACAAAAAATATACATGCCCAAACTCTGAAGCCCTGAGCTGCGTACCAGGGGGAGGAAACCTGTCCTGTCATGAGGACTCTGAGCAATATCAAATTCAAGGTCAGGAGGTTTCAGAAACGAAGAGGAGCTGGACCCAAACTACACCTCTTCCTCTTTCCCCATCACAGACTGTACACACAGACATTTTACCATACTGCATCAGCTTAAAAGCCAACTCTGGGGGGCTGACACCCCTTTTCTGTCTCTTTTTGCCATTCCTGAAGGATCCATGGGGTGCAAAGCCTGTCCCTGCACAGGCAGTTGCTGCATTCCGTGTCCCCCAGCAGCCTGCAAGCACAAGCCAGCTGCCCTGCTGCACACAGACGTCTCTGACGGGCCTTCCCTGGGCACCTCTGCACACTCAGGCCGAGGAGCGAGCCGTGCCCAGCACGTTGCAAACCAGAGCACACTATCGGTGGATGCATTTCTTTGGGAAAAGGAGAAGGATGATGAGGACAGAGCTGCTAATAGTAATCCATGCAGGCAGCAGCTCTGAGCTGCCTTTCCACCACTAATCATCTGTCCCCTAAAATCCTGGGCAGGCGAGACCCCAGTTCTAGGGTCATGCTGCTTGTCAACATGAATTTTCAGCTTCATTTCTCTGGGCCGATCCAAGAGCACAAAGGATGGAGGGAGTGGACGGGCCATTGCGCCGTGTCCCTTTCTCCTTTGCCGTCAACTTTGCAGAGAAAGAGCGGGCAGCAAATGAACGGCGGAGGCTGATGGTGAGGCAAAGCCTATCACTGCACACTGTCATTGTTTGACTTGCCTTGAAATCCTCTAAGAGATCACAAGGAATTAGTTCCAGTGCTAGTGAGTCCTCTGTGACCCTTTAGGAAGAGAATTGAGCTCAGGAGCCAACTTCACCGCAAAGCACCAGCTTTCTGCAAGCTAAATTCCAGATGTAAACAGATGTTCTCCCCAGCAGCCCTTACAAACCCTATTACACACATCCAGCGGCACCAGCACACCGTGCGGTTATAAGCCCTTTTCCGTAAGAAGCTATAGAATGCTGCCTGGGATCAGGAAGAATTAGTCCAACAAGTTCCTCAAGCCAGAAAAATCAGATTTCCCTTCACAGTGATTATGCAGCTCCTGGTTCAGGCCAGGAGTCACTGATGAGATTGCTACACTTAACACAGCAAAGGAGGTTTAATAGTGCCAGGGCAGTTTCCAGTGAACTGCTTGTCCCTGTCCCAACCACCAGCACTGAACTGGGTTCTTCTCTTAGCCATTCTAGCAGAGGGTTGGTCGTCCACAGGTGGAAGAGCAGGGTCTTCTCAGGCAGGCAGGGGCAATGCTGGCTTTGCTGTATCTCCTCCTTGCTGAACCAGTCAGCTCCTCTCCCCTGAGACAGGAGCTGGGGGAGGTATTAATGCTTCCTTATGTCAAGGTGCTTCCTTACGTTGAGGTGCTTCCTTGTCCTTGGGGAGAGCTTCACCCAAGCACCTTCTGCAAACGGCAGCCTGAGTCTGGGCATGCCATGGGGAGACACCAACTTAATTTCCATTTCCTCTCAATTGGCCTGGAAGGGGAAGCTGCTAATGAAAAGTGCCCATTAGTGCTTGCGGTAAAGGTGTTAGCTCTTAAGAGATGAAATCCTTCCAAAGCCACAGAGACCCAGCCTTTGGCCTCTGCTGTGGGTTACCATAACGCTGGGTTGGAACCAGGCATCAGGACGTTGTGTGAAACAATTGATTCAACTGCCAGCACTCTGGTGCGTACACAAAGTTACACAGAGCTATAAATCCAGGGCCTCTGAAGCGGTGCCTAGCATCTAAATCTGGATGGATGGATGGATGGATGGATGGATGCCGGGAGTGGTCAGACATAGAGTTCTTGATGTGTGGAGGAAAGGAGATCCAATTTCACATGCAGGACCACCACTGGCAAAGCTTCTTACAGGAGAGAAAGGGGCAGTAGGCTCTAGCTGAGTGCTAAATAGGATAACAAGTAGTGGGGCGATAAAAGTAGCATCTCCGTAAGCGTAAAAGGTTGTTCAAAAGGTAGATCTGCATGTACTCTCCTAGCTCTGTGAATAGCTATTCCTTTCATCCACGAGTTGAGGTTTTGACTAGGACAGGCTGAAATAAACAGGGCTAAAGCTGTCCCATCCATTATCACTGGGAATGGCTTGTCTCCAAGAGCAGGCTCAAGGCAGAGAGCAACCCAAGAGGGCAGATGGCTCACGTGAACCATCCTCACCCCTAAGCCTTCATCCCTGGGCTTCAAAATGCCGCAGTGCCCCTCTGCGGGGAGACAGCGATGGCACTGTGCTCCCTGCCAACACACCCTGAACACAAACCTCCCAGGCAGCAGCCCTTTGGAAGCACGGGTAGAATCCAGAAGCTTTTTGTTCTGTATACACTGCCTAAGTCTGGAGTTTGGCTTCCTTTTCCACCCCTGAAGATGAGATGTCAGGAAGGACACCCTGGCAATCCTGTGTCTGTGTTTTCTCTCTCTCATACCAAGTCAAACTGGAATGGCCTCACAGCTCTGATGGCCCAGACAGACTGACAGAGCCACTCTGCACAGAGGACAGACAGGGCTCGGATGGTTTTGCCACTGAGTTCCTTGGGGTAACACAACCCAGCTCTTCCCATGCTTTTTGTTGCTGTCCTTCTGTTGCCGTGGCAACAAAGTGCTTTATTTGGCAAGTAAGAAACAAAACTAAACCCAAAGCAGTTTATTAAATGTCAAACCAAGTCAGTGTGTCTCACAGAAATGCCCCCAGGGCACCAGGACGGGAGCATGGTGACTGTCCAGGCGTTCATTCAGGAGCAGAACTTCTCCAGCACACAGGCAGCAGTGCCACAGGGAAAGGGAACAGTTAGTTCGGGTCTGCACATTGCCCTCATCTCCAAAGAAGCCATCCCGCCTTCTTCACACATCAGTCCAGGGATGCTGGAGGTAGCTGGGCCCCTAGACTCCTGTCTCAGCAAAGCCATTCCTATGTCCACGTGTCAGTGGAGGAAGGCAGATACATTTGCAGGCTATGCTAAACCTCATCAGCCTACTTAGTGAGGTCCTGCTGGTCCCACCATCTCCAAGTGCCCCAGTCAAGCTGGTGGTGGTGTCATGCCCTGTATGAGCAGAGCATCTGGTCTGGGAACTCTCTATGTCAGCAACCCTACTTCCTAGGCTGATATGGTGAAGTAGGTTGGGAGATGATCTCTTGGTCTCATCTTCAATCGAAAACTTTAAAAATATTGTCAAGGACCTGTTTGTCTATGTCCAGAAGAAAACATAAGCTGAAAGACTTAACTCTTGCTTGTGAAACTAGAGAAACTGATCTTTGCTATTCTGGGAAACAGCTGTCCAGGGTTTGAGGCTCTGGTGGCTGGTGAGAGCACCAACAACTTTTTGCTGGTCCATCCGACTGTCCTATTTATAACCAGCTTATATGTTAGAAAAAGTGCATAATTCACAGGGCTTTCTAATTAGATGTCGTAACTATAATCCTATTTCACGCCACTCTAATTTGCTCCATGGCAATATTTTAAAGTTTTGTATTAACTGTCTCATGCAGGGAGAACTCTTCAAGGGTTTGAAGCCCTCAATTATGCGCCGCTTTGGTTTGTACATAAAGCTGATGCGAGTTCTCATGGCAACATCCCGCCGTGAGATCTGAAACCCTAGGATTAAAAGGCACTGTTAAAGCTCTGTCCAAAGTCAGGGAATCCAGAGCAAGCTTGCCAGGCTCAAAAAGATTTTGGGATCGCAGTCACTTCTGACCTTTCCAAAAAGGCTGGATTTTTAAGAGCCTGTATTTGGTAGATCTCCAGAACAATCGACATCTAAATTTGTGGCTGACATTCAAATCTCTAAAATTGGAAATGGGCCTTCGCCACTTGAACTTGAAGATTATTCGTTGTAAAGGCAAAGATCTTGGAAGCAACTGGGCTAATATGGTTAAGCAAACATGACTGGATTAGCCCAGGACATGATTAGCTGTTAGTCGTGGGCACATTGGTGTGTGCAATAGCAGAAGTGTGGGCTGGTGCTGTGTGTTACTAGGGGTATGTGCCTACCTCACCTTGTCTGTGCAGATCAGACACCCACTCTGGCTCAGTACAAGACCCTTTAGGAGATGTAAACACCAGAGGTTTGTTAAATGCCCTGGCAAGATTCTCAGCAGAAAGTTTTCCCATGTGTGTTTTAACCCTGAACTTCTGGTGGAAGAGTTCTATCAAAAAAACACAACACCAAATGCATTTCCCTCATATTCACAGAGTGAAAAAGCACAGTGAGGCTGTAGAGTCCCTGTGCTATTTTCAGGGAGCTGTTCTCAGCTCTCTGTTTAGCTTAAGAGCTCCAATTTGGGAAAAACCAACCATTTCTAAAAGTGCTATCTATCTGGTTTTGCCTCCACATCTGTCTTAAAGACTGAAACCTTTGAAATCCCACCGATGTGCATTAACACGTCAGAATCGGTCTCAACAAGCTTGACATTAAAGAGAGCAGCAGCCCTAGGTTAAGGCCTTCCTTAGCTGAGCTGCAGGAAGGAAACAGTGAGAAATTGCCAGGGGATCATCTCTCCCTCTCCCTGCTCTTCCCCCAGTCCCCCCTGCTCCAGCCACACCGGGCACGAGCATCCACCCACGGAGGGCGGATCCTCAGCCTGGGCACATCCAGCTCTGCTGACATCAGCCCGGCCCCAAGGCTTGTTTTTGCTATTTTACAACAGAACAAATAGAGCAACATTTCATAACGTCCTAATGAGGCACGCTGAAGAATGCCCAGGAGACAGTGACAATATCAGTGTTCCTTGGCAGAGGGAGGAAATCAAAGGCGTTTGTTTGCTATCTGAAATCATGTCAAACTCTGTTCCTTTCGGTGGCGGGCAGACATCTCTGTAGTGTAGGTTCCTGGAAATACTCAGATGTCACTGCTAGTGTGTTCTAAGGGCATTATTTATTTTCAGGTCTATCTATAAAAACTGAACCTGAAGCAAAGAAGTATTCAAAGCCATTATGGGGTTAATAAGCTTTAAGCAGCTCCTTCCTGGGCACAGTCAGGGTCCAGGTCCCAAGGCCAGCTCTGAGCTCTGTCATCACCCTCTCATCTGGAGGAAAGGCAGCAGTACCTCTGCGTCGTGACAGCTGCTCGAGTTCCATCTACAATCCTGACTGTGCCTTTGGAGAACAGGCTGCTCATTGTGTCAAACTTGCTGCTTTTCCTAAAGTTTTGACAGTTGTTAAACATCTTCCACTTCTCCAGCCTTGGTAATCAGGGGATATAGCCCAAAGGTCAAAATGCCAATATCATAATACGTTTGGAGCTTGGCTCAGGCTCCTGGTGGGATGAGGAGTAGGGCTAGTACTGGAACGATTTGCTGCAAGAGATGACAGCAGGTGACCTCAGATGACTCACCTCAGGTTTGAGCTCAGAAAACTCTTGAGATCTGTCCCTCAAGAAAGCAGCTGAGGCAGACTGGGCTCCATCTCTTCGCCCACACTGGTGAGGGGCTGTTTTCCAGCCTGGGGTAGCTGCAGCTACAGGTGGTAATGGCAGAGTTTGCTGCCATGCAAGTCTCAAAGGAGACATGATGCAGGATGTGCATGTCCAGGTGGGCTGACCAGCGAGGAGCCAAAGCCCAGGGATGGTGAGCTGAGATGACCCATTCTTCAGAACAACTAAAACCATCCTATTTAAACCCCTGAACAGTAAAGGCTGCCATAGTATTAAGAAGCTGGACAACTGGAAGGTATTATCTCATTAAAGGAAGTACATCCCCTGCAAAAAGTGTTTCCTAAGGAAGCAATGCTGTTCTGCTGAGGTTGACCTTGATGGAGATTTTTCCATTCTCAGTTGGATCTGGGAAGCAAGTGTCTTAATAAACTCACTGCTGAGCAATTTAATGTTATTCTGTAAACTCTACTCACTCTGGAAGCCCAATTAAGCACACGAGAACAAGGAATTTTTGCCTATTTAATAACAGTTTTTCTGAATGTGACTATTTAAAAAACTCATCAGATGAAATAGTCCCTCACCCCACCCCCCCAAGCCAAAATTATCTCAGCTAGGTCTGATACTTTCACTGTGGTTTCCCTATTCAAGAAGCTATCATCCATCAGGATTGCAATCATCCGTCCATCAGGACTCTATCAGCCACCCAGCTTGTACAAATGAACACTCTCCTGTTATTTTCGAGGACACACAGACTGTTCCACAAGATCAGCTCATGCCCACTACTTCAGAATGCCTCTGCAAGAGATTGCAAAAAGGAGAAGAGTGGTTAAAAAAAGCAATTCAGACATTAACAATGTCATGGCAACAGCAAATTAGAGCCTCAAAAGCAGAGCTTGGCTCAGTAAAGGTTTAGGGAGTCACTGCACTGCAGGACTGAATGAAATATTCAGCACATAAAATAGGTCCCTAAATGTTTTTTGTATTTGTGATAATGACGCCAAGCTGGCTGCTATTTCTGTATATTTTTATCTAACAGTGGATTTTTTTTTTCTTCCCTGCAAAATCTTTTAAAATAGTACACTTGTCAGGTAACCGTGGGGCCGTTTTGATTCGCAGGGAACTTTGGCATTCGCCAGCGTAATCATAAACATCACCTCTTGCTCATGTGGAAAACTACTGCTGTAGCAAAAACTGATAGAAGGAGAAAGTGAGCATTTGGGGAAACGTTACCCAGCGAGAGGTTCTGGATGTTGGGTAAGATGATGTAACCTGAGGTGACAGCCTGACCTGTAACCAACGGTGAGCTATGCAGCCTCAGATTCTGTGTTTTCACCTGATGTGTATAAGCAGGAAATAAACCTCCTCTGCTGTTCCTTTGCCCTCTCCACCCTATAGCTTCTCTTACAGGAATTTCAGGCCTTTCCTTCCCAGTGAGGGCGGTCACATCAAGCTGTCCATGTATCCAGTGGCCATGCCCACCTCCCATATGCTTTGCTTGCCTGATCTTTACTTCAGGCTCCATTCTAGTGCTTAGTGTCTTGGTTATATCAGCTACCCATGGCTGATACAAGTAATGGGATGGGATCAGGGAAAAAAAGACCTGCATTGCGAAAAAAAACTCCTCTAGTTTTAATTTGGGCCTATGCCAGGCTGGCAGGGAGAGACAAACTCCAGCAGAGTATGTTCGATACACTAAAGAAGACTCAATTTGTATTTGTCTTGTGTTTGTATCCTTCTTTCTGCCTTTTGTCCTCCACACCTTACAGCTTTTACCCTTCCCCTTTGCCTTTGCTACACTGGCTTGGGAACTTGTGGTGAGGTTTGAAACACCTCGAGGCTTTCTATCCATGCACGTGGTCTCTTGAGGAGCGCTCCCTGCCTGGGGGTCTCCAGGGTCACTGCTAAACGTTTTCAGACTCATCTGCCTGATGCGGGATGGGAAGATCTCTGAGCATCTCAGGCTGTTGCAACATTTGCCTGTTGGGTTGTCATGTCTTGAGGTTCTCCTGCCTTTAAAGATGCCAGTTGTCTTTTAGCGAAGCCGTCTCTACTTCCCATTACTCCTCTAATCACTTTCATTTCTCACAATGCTGGAATCTTCTGGTTTTGAAATTGACCTTAAAGTGAAATGTTATGTAGTGCTTACATATGCACCTCCTGAATCACAGGGTCCGCTCAGGTTGGAGCTGTGAACTTTCCCAGTATGTTTCAGACCAACTTCTGCCTCCCAGTGACTTAGTACCAACAAGTCCTCAAGGCTCATGCTGCTGATGCACAAACGCTGGAAAGAAAGCAACCCAGAGAACTTTAAAAGTTACAAGCTTTTCTGGTCTGTCAGCTGGGAACTTGTGATACCTGGATCCAAATCCACTGTCCTCTGTGGGGCTGGAAAGCACTTAGGGTTTGAATCAGTCAGTACCAGAGCTGCCACTGAGCAATGGTGGAAGGTTTTAGTGGTTTGTGCAATTAAGCTTAAGTGAGCTAAAGAGAGCTTTCCGACTGGAACAATGCCATGAGGTAGGGCACGGTAGAGCTGGCAGTCTGCTGTTTCTTGCGCTTACCTGAGCACCATCGTTGGGCTGTCTGATGGAGGGAGTTTTTTGGCTGGATCTGGCCAGTGGGTTGCTGAACGGGGCAGCAAGACAGCTTTGTGTTTCCAGAAGGCAGTCAGGGAAATTGCATGTACACAAAGTAAGAGCTCAGCAAAAACTAGCTGCAAAGAGAAATAAAAGGTGTTCAGGAGTCAAAGTCGGAGGAGTTCCGACAGGTCCAGCTTATGGTACAGTTTGACATTTTCCTCTTCTTTAGGAACTTTAAAAAAAAGCAATACTAGAGCTTAGATTTCACACTTCTCGGATTTCCCTCTTCTCCCCGTCTGAGCTCCTGACTGCTCTCAGGAGCCCTAAAACCAGAGCTACCTCCTACACTGCTGCAACGCCCAAGCAGTTGAGCCAGAGCCCAGAAAAGCCTTTCTCTTGAAGCTGACAGGGTGATTTCTCTCCCAAAGTGTCTAGGACTTAGTTTCTTTGTCTCAAAGTGTTGTCCTGGGTCCCACTCTGCTTCGGGAGAGGACATGAAACTGCCTCCAGACACACAGCTGGCTGGAGAAGAGCAGGTGGGTTGCAGCAGAACTGACTGGGGGCAGATAGCTTGGGTAACCCCCATAAAATGGTCATTTTTTCCTCTCCAGATTTGAAGAATTGACTATTTTGAAGGATCTGTTGCATGCAGATAGAGTCTGAAAGGGTTAGAAGAGAAGGATGATATTGAAGGGAAAGAGAGAAGACATCGACTGTATCTCTTCAACTATTAATTCGGTTGCCTATCAACAGCTCCATCTTAAAGAGAATAGGTCTGCTGTCAGGAGCTTCAGAGCCCCTCTGTACTCTGCTAATCTCCTGCTACTGCCTGTCAGAAGCCCCTTAAAGCAGAGTATGGATTTTCTAACAGAAGCCCTAATTGTTACATTTGAACACGACTTATCCTCTCAAGTACTTAGAGCCCTTGAGTTACCTGAGACAGCAAGAGAGAGATGTACCCTGAGCTTTCCCCGGCATCTGCTCAGCTCTCCAGCACCCTGCACTCTTCAATCCCCCAGAGCACAAGGCCTTCTGGTGCACCCATCTCTCCATTTACATGGCTCCTCTAATCACCATTAACAGATGAGTATCACTGGCTGCATAATCACCTGATGGAGAGTTCTCAGATAAGCCTGGGCCCAAAATATCGAGCATCTTTAGGCTGAGATTAGCTGTAGTTGTTCCAGGTCATGAGCACAGGGGCTGCTTCCCAGCCCACCCAACTCTGATGTGCCACAAACAAGGTTCCTAAGTCCCACAACTCTGCCCAACTTCCTTGTGCTTATACAGGAAATATCTATGGGGTTTGTTAAGCCGTGTTCATCCTCCTTTCCCCATTGCTATTCCCTCCAATAAACCTGCAGGGTGCTGGGAAGTGGGCTTGGTGCTTTCTTTTTACACAAGACGCCTGACTGAGGCTCAGTCAGCCCTTGCTCCTGGGTGGGGGGTGCCCTGTGGAGATGCACCCAGTAGAGCTCCCCTGTCTATGTGCTACGTGGTAACTTAGGAGAGTTTATCGTTATCAGGCTCCCCAGGAACGTGTGAGGAGCAAATGCAGCTTAGGCCATCACAGCGGTATGTTCCCCTGACATTTTCTTGGAAATCCTGGTTGCTGTGTGAACTGCATGGGGGAGGAGATGGCTCTGGGTACAGATACATCCCTGGCACTGCCTGGGGTGCGATGTTACACATCTCACTCTGGAAAGTAATGTGCTGCTGGGAGCACCTTTTCCGTCCACCACTTCTTCATCAATTGCCTCCCAAACACCTACTTCTCCATAGCTTTCACCTATCTTTTGAAACTTTCCCTCAGGCTAGATTTCCATCAGCAGTTCCAAGAACAAGGGGCTGCCAACCTCACTGTCTCCCCCCACATATCTCTCAGAGTGACACAACCACCCCTCCTCTCCCACAGCGCCTGGTACCAACAGTGGCCAGGGGACTTGAGCAGCCCAAGGGCTGTCCTGGACCTTGGCACTCACCCTTTGAGGATGCTGTGGAGTGTTAAACCACTAAAGATCCCCTCTCAGGCTGCTCTTCTCCAGCTAACCAGCCCCAGGGCTCTCAGCCTTTCCTGGGCACAGAGATGCTCCAGTCCCCTCAACATCTTCATAGCCTCTGTTGGACTCTTCTTCACCATCAGGTCAAAAGTACCTGAGCTACTTGCTGCTACTTAAATGAATGCTGTCAGCAAAAGTTGCCTAATGGATCAATTAGCACCAGAATTCCAGGTCTCTTTAGCAGAAGGAGCTATTAATAAGTGATTACCTACAGATTTATCAAGCTGCAGATGAATGTGTCCACAACTTTGTAACTCTTTAACCTTGACACAGCACTTCTGTGTAGGGTAGGAATGACCACTGAGGCACTTGCAGTTGGAGGTAGCTGGTCTCTTGGTCTTCTGTCACTGCTTGAGAATAAACTTTCCTTCACCTTGCTGCCTGACACAAACATGCTCTGAATGATGGACGGGAAACTAATATTTTTGGATGTTTTAATCATCAAAACAAATCAGAGCCATTTTTTTCCTGCCCATTCAAGTGAATGAATTTAAAACCAACTCCCCTTCCCCTAGATGGAAGGAACTGAGCTAATTCCAGCACATGCACTCTATCCAATTTTACTTATTTCCCTGGAAGTAATTTTCTGTCTAAAAATGAGCTTTCTCAAAATCCCACAATTTTTAGGGATAGAGGTTCTGGTGGGATTTTTGACAGCGAGAAGATCAACGGAACAGTTTGAATAGCCTAATTTTTGCTGCATAGCAATAGCAACTCTTAGCTGATATGTGGAAATGAGAGGGAAATTAAAGGTAAAAATCAAAAGGGGATATTTTGTCATTACTCCAAGGTAAACCTTTAGTACTGCTTAAGTGAGAGAACTTCATACTATCTAAACATGGCACAGAGAAGCACCTGCCAAAATCTGTTGGCACGTTTGTTTTAGCAAAAACCAGTGTAACTTCTTGTCATGGCACAGAGGAGAAACCCCAGCATCCAGCTGGCTCTGACAGACATGGGACTGGCAAAGCCAAAGAGACATCCACTGTCAGAAAGGAAAAAAAGAAGCCTGAACTGGCATGAACATCATCCCTCCCTCCTCCCCTAAACTGATGAGAGCAATGAGTGATTACCTTCCCTGCAAGTGTTGGCTACAGTTCCGTGAGGAGGCTGGTGGCACCTCCGCAGTGTGAAAGCAGCCCCTGCTCCCCTCCTTGGTGGGGCAGAGTCCTGGACGTGGCTTGCGATTGGCGCTGCTTGTTTCTCCCAGGAACACAGATCCTTCCTCTGGCACATGAGGCTCTCGGAGCGGGCTGCGGGTGTGCTTCCTACTGAGCAGCTGTCTCCTAGGCCTGCGCATGGGCACGCTCCAACCTTCTCACACACTCCTCTTGCCTTGGCTTGCTGGAAGAAAGTATCACACAGACACAGGAGGAGTGAGCTCACGGACTCTCATTCTTCTCTCTTGTATTTTGATGCCCCTGAAGGTGCATGCTGAGTGAGAGGAAAGAGGACCCTCCATCTATACACTTTTTAGGGTTGGAGACATTCACCTTCAGTTAGAGAGATGGGAATCAACAGGGGAAGGTGGAAAGCAGCAGCGAAGACACAAGAAACATACTTGGGAGGAAAGAGAGGGTGATTAAACAGTGACCAAAAGCAGGCATTTATTGTACTGCTGGAAAGGCTTCTCAGCCTGAAAGCATCTGAAGTACGGGAAGAGCTGAGTGTTGCTGTCATGATCCCAGGAGAGAGGGGTGCGGTTCTTCAAGTATGGGAACTTCAGAGAAACGCAGTCATCTGTTATGGCTACGAGGCCCCTATTTTATTTTATTTTTAATTAAAAGGATGTTTTGAATTCTTCCCACTAGCTGTTTCATCTCATTCTCTGATCTGGTCAAAAATCAGCTTCTGAGAAGAACTGGACCTGGAGAAGAACTCAATGGGAAAACCCTAATGAATCTGAAATAAAGCTCTCTGCTGGAGACCTGGGCCAAACACAGCATGCAGGGACCTCAGGGAAGCGGAGGTGCACCCGCTGGGGCACGAGGCATTTCTGCTTTCTACTTGGGTGCTTGGAAGGTACCCCGAGTGCGTCTTCCAGGAAGGAGATTTGTCTTCTTCAGGGAATACCTTCTGGGAGGTGGGGCCGCCAGGAGCAGCATGCCAATGCTGAGACATCGGGAGCTTTCCACTCCAGCTCTGGGAACACAATTCCTGTGCACAACCATCTCAGCATCGTTACTCTCTGAAGATCTCTGTGATTTCAGCCGCTTCCTTTGACGATATAAATAATAAGGTCTATTCTTAGCTCTACAGCATATATTCAAATCTTTATCGAAACTCTGCAGAATTTTCCATTTCAGAGGTTTTGGGCTTCCAGGGGCAGGCTGCTGCTCATCCCATGCGTGGCATTATTCCTTTGGTACATGATCTGAAAATTCAATTATCAGACCAATTATGGATTTTTTTTCTGAAATTTACAAGGAAAACATTAAAGTTTGATTAAGTGAGAATTCCCACGGGACTGATCAGCAACAAGGCCAAAATTAAACTCTGTTTTTAATAGCTTTGCCATGGTGCAACGCACGAGGAACATCTGAATGTGAAAGCCTGTTGCCAAAAATCAGAACTCTGAGCAGCAAAAGACGGATTTCATTCATCCTAAAAAGGAATTTGTGCTTCTCTAGGGCCAGAGAGGGGCCAGGCCTGCTGGTGTCAAAGGTGCCTGTCCAGCGGCAGCGCTGGGAGAGAGCGCTTCACATTAATGATACATGCAGTTGAACTTAAGTGGAAACAAGATGGGGTCCTAACCTTCAGGGTGACAAGGTGCTGAACAGCATCACATGGAGGACAAAAGCAACAGGAAAATAACCACTTCTTATCTGGAGGTGGATCAACAACAAACTGATAGGGCACTGGCATCCTGAGGTAACTGGGCTGCTCCAGGCACCAGTCTTGGCTGCCTTGCGCCAGAACTGGGAGAGCAACGTCCATTGTGGGCATCTCCAAAGCGGTTACTGGTGGTGAGGCACATACACCTCAGAGCCCCTTTTACAGAGTGTAAATGTTTCTCCCTTACAGTGAACTGGAGTAGGAACCCAAGTCATTATGGGAATTGCAGCCTCCCAGCGATCGGGCTGACATCTTAAACCACAACACTCGTGCCGGCAGTTCACTTGTGTCTGTGTTTTGCATGTGTAAACAATAAAGCAAGTTAATTTTAAACATTTGCTTGGGGAGCAGATGAAACAGGAAAGGCTAGAGCTGTAGACATATACAGTTGCATCATCAATTAAATGACTAAAAAGAGCTTAGAAACTCAGAGCTCTCCCAGCTTCTGGTTTACAAGCTCAAGGAGAAGGTGCAAGGTCTCTCTTTGCACCTTGGGCCTTCTCAGAGTTCTTGCAGTACCCAGAACTTGTGTTAGCAGGGCTGGAGAAGAGGATTTGGGTGTTTTCGTGTACCGATGACACAAAACTGCTTAGACGAAATAGGGAATTTACTAAAGTAGGGTTGAAATGTTTGTATTTGGGAAGAAACATTAATGTCAGGGGAGCACCTGCCCTTCAGCGGCCATGAAGCTCTTCCCATTTGCACTGTGGCAATCGTTGTCTGGGTAGAGGAACAATCATTCCGCTGGTTTTCCCCACCCACACGACATCGCTCCATCTTCCAGCATGACACCAAGGAGTAGGGAGAAGTACAGAAATGCCTTTTAACCTTCTGTGTCCATCAAAGCAGAATTCCCCGACGTGACACGCTAATGCATAATGCAGGAGCGCTTAGTGTGCTCCCGCCCCTTCTTCACGTGGAGGGGTTAATGAGGGAAACAAATTGCATCGGAGCAGGGCCAGATTCCTTTGAAAAGCTCCTCTCCCCCCCCTTCCAGAGCCTCTGGATGCATTTTTCTTAAATAAACATCCTTCAGAAATCTTTTGGAGTGTAACTAAGTCAGGGCAGCAGCAAGAAAGCAATTGTCAGTGAGTAATATGTGGAGCTGCTTGCAGCTGGCCTGTCCTCCTGGGGCCAGACCTGCTGGTTTGCAATGCCCCGTTTATACCTTGATGATCTTGGCGCATGAGCTCCTTCGCTTAAAGAGGTTTCCATGATCCCCACTCCTGTTTTCCCTCCACCCTCCCTCCCTCCCCTTTTTTGAGCTGTAATGGCCAAGACACTGTTGACGGTGTGTACTTCAAATAATAGGCTTCTGAATGATTTAGCAATGCAGCTCCTCCCATAACAGGTTCCTCGTGGATGAAATACATTCATATTTATGTAGGACAGAGGTTTTGGAATGCTATTAAATTTACATGGTGAGCTGGCAGAGCAGCCATCTTCATGTGATACGGAGAAAGGGAAAAACAGCCTCTTACAGCAGCAGGGAAATATTTACGAACACAGAAAAATCCTGCCAGGGTTCATTACTCCAGCTGGGGGATGAGGAGAGTTAACACTGAAATGGAAGAATTTGTTAAATGACAAGTCCATCAGGCTGGCCTGGCGTGGTAGGGTGGTAAGTTTGGTGGTGCAGGTTATGCACAGGGGTTTGTTCACTTGTTTGACAAGCCCCAAATGTTGGAGGGGGGCTGCTGCTGCTTCTCACAGAAATGAAGGAATAAGAGAAAAAGAAACAACTTGCTGAGGTTCGGTGAGGGTGGGTAGAGGCATTACACCACACAAACTCCAGCCTGGGGACAGATGAGCAGGTGGAAGTAGCATGAGTAAGGGTGAGGAGGGGGGAATTAGCACTCCCATGGAGGAAGCAAAGCTCTGTCCAGGGCACAGAAGTCAGGCAGAGAAGGAGCCCAGCGCCCGATGCCGCAGCGCAGAAGGATGCTCACTGCAGATCATGGTGCCTTAGGAGATCATTATCCCTAACCCAGCAATGTGCAAAGCTTGCAGACGGGTTTGGAAGGCAAGACTCACCAGATCCATGACAATAAACAGAAATCAGGTTGACACAGCACTGCCCGCTGTAGAACATGACCCCTTCAGCTGACACTCTAGAGGAAGGAGACAGACTCATCTCTTGCAGCTTGAGCAGAGCATTAGCTACAGATGCAGCCAGATGATTCCTAGTCCAGGCAGAGAACAGCAGAGCTTTGTATGGAACTAAAGAATTAGCCAAAACACTGGCAGCCTGGGGCCCTGCTGCAGTGTGGGGATGCTCACAGAATCATAGAATTGTTTGGGATGGAAGAGACCTTTAAAATCATCAAGCCCAACCATTAAACCACCAAGTTACTGCTAACCCATGTCCCTCAGCACCACACCTCCACAGCTTTGAAACCCCTCCAGGGATCATGGGGACTCCACCTCTGCCCTGGCCAGCCTGGACAAGCCCTTGACAGCCCTTGAGGGGAAGAAATTGTTCCTC
>JANHFX010001375.1:0-34133 GCA_027560015.1 Chloroceryle amazona
CCCCCCCCACACCCCCCCCCCCCGGGACCACACTCCCGTGTGAACATTCTCAGCATCATTGTATCACATTTGTGCTAAACTGTCCTCAGCTGGCTCAGTGAGACTCTCTCCCCCCTCCCTCGCAACAATATCACTGCTCTAGAAATGGTATTTTATCATGATTATTCCACGAAAATCACACAACGATGATATTTGTGATTGCAATACAAAAACTATTTTCATTACAATCAGTCTTGTTAAAAAAGAAAAAAAAAAAGAAAAAAAAAACAAACACGAGAACGACCAACAAAAAACCCCAGAGCTTGTCCAATTACCTACCATTAACTCCCATTTTCCATCAATTTGCACCCTCTCTATGCAATCAAGGTTTCTAAAGGGCCAAGTTCAATTAGTTTGAATAAAGAGAAACAATGTTTATCTGTCCATGCAGTGCAGGACTCTCTAGGACTAAGAGTCAGACACTGCAGCACATTTCTTGCCTTCTAGGTCAGCATTAACTCTAGTTTTAGCAGTTGTAGCTAGAGGCAACTGTACTGTAATCAAGCATCACAGGGATGGTTTTGCTTTCTTCTGTTCTCTGTCTTTTTTTGTTTGTTTGTTTGTTGCTGCTTCCTTGCAGAATCCCCTATTTTAATATACAAACTCACCCCACTGTGAAGTAAGCCCTTGCAGGGTTGGATAGCCACGAGAATGTTAGTGGCTAGTGGTTAGCTCCATGGGGAAAAAGAAAAAAAAAGGGAAAAAAAAAGGAAAAGATAAGAAAAAAGTAAAAAAGAAAAAGAAAAGCTTTTTTTTTTTTGGGTAAAAAAAAAAGGCAAAGCGTCAGGGGTATGCGTAAGAGAAGGGGAAAAGGATGGAAAATTAATAATCCAACAGGCAGGTTCCCTCAGTGTTATTAATCATCCTGCTTCTCAGAAGCTAGAGAGGAGCTGAGATTTGCACATGGGAGGGGAGGGGAATGTACGCTATTGGCCAACTAGCTCATTCCTATACATCTCAGCCAATCCTTCCTTTTCCCCTTCTTTCTTTTCTTTCCCCCCACCCCTCCTCTCGCCTTAAGGTACAAATATATCTGAAAAGCAGTTACAAAACCCTGGAAGATGAAAAATCATGCTCCCAGGCTAGGCAATGCTTGGTCCAGTTAATGCACTATAAACTTTATTTGAGCTGACTTCTCATTTGATCCCCTTGTGACAGGGTCAGTGAACGGCAAGCAATTCCATCCCAAATCATGCCATAATCGAATTGCTGCCCATTTCCCGAACCTATAATGAAAAAGGCAACCGAAATAATGCAGGTAATGTTGGCAGCCTCCCCTTGCTGTCGTACATTATTACTGCCGATTGCTTGCCTCCATTTCCCCTGTACTCTAACAATGAATATATTTCACAGCTCACTTGCTTTACTGTGTGGGTGGTATGGCACAGACACCTACATGATATGAAAGAAAATCTAAAACAATAGGGTTTTGTTCCTGTGCACAGCACCTAACAGGCTGCTGGTAGGAAAGGCAATTTTGTCAAACTGCTACAGGAAAAAACAAGACTAGTGAGGCTTAAACAAGACTTTGGGTAAAAAGACCACCAACTTCTTTTTATCTGTTTAACCCCAGCTTCATCTGCTGATCTAGGGAACGATTCAAGCATTCATTGACAGTCCTCAAATAGATCACATTACACAGCTGTTTCTAAAGGGTTATTTTAAAGTTAGGGTTTCTCAAACGCAACACTTCAGAGACAAGACGTGTTTCTTTGTCAACAGGCACATTCTGAAAGATACACATATCGACCTGAAATATTTCAGGAGAATTAGCTCTGTTGCAAACAGGGGAATCTCTACTGAATTATTGCAATTAGTGAAGCAAAATCTGCAATTCCTGCTCTCCCTTATCCCCTCCCTATAATGACAACGGGGCAAGAACCAGAGAAAGAACAGCAGGATTTAGGTTCTAGGCAGCCTGTTTAGCACTCCTGTCCACTAGCAACCCAGGTCATGACTGCTTTTTAAAACCACAGAACAGAACTGTATAAAGCAGGCAATAATCACGAGGTAATTACATTTTCAAATGACATAAATTAACCACAATTGTGTGGAATATTCCCTTTGATCCACTGCTGGATGGCATAAATATGACTGTTTATATAACCCTTTACTTTGAATCTCACTTTAGAAGAGGTAGAAGCACAGGAAGCAAAGACTTACATAATGAACAAAAAAATATATTTATTAAGGACAAGGTAATATTCCATCTCATTTCCCTCAAAAACGCACACAATGAAAGCAACGTGCGTAACAGACAGCAGCCCTCTGCAAAAACCCAGGGCTGATAGCCTTGAACTCTGCTAAAGCCTGACTCCAGGCCTAAAATTATACCCAATCCATCACCCCATACCGGGGAAAACTACAATGCCAGTCCAAATGTGAAATTCAGCCCATCTTTTGTTCTGACCTATAAAGACATTTCAGGGCATATACACTAACTCATTTTATCATCAATCAGCACCAAACATTTGGATCAAATTATTTATCACCTCACGCACTGACACAAAGACAAAAGAACCAATTTCCAAACATCACACGTGAAACACGGTGAGAACTCTGACACAATATGTGACATTGCAGACAGGACATTTCTATTACATTAGCACCTTTGATGGTATTTACAAGGCTAAACACCATGGTGTACAACTGTAAATGAGTGGAGCTTTACTGCACAAGAGTGACTTTCAGAACATGTATTTTAATTTTATCTGGATGATAATTGTTAATGAAAGATGTTTTCATTAATTGGCCTGTACCCTCATTTCATTATCTCAATCAAGAGAAACAGGGACTGTAAGCATGCACTGTAATTTTAAAGCAATGCAATCCCTCATCTGACTAGAATACACTATTTGAATGACTCTAATTTTTCACTTACCCCTCAGACAGAACTGATTTGAGGCAGCATTCCATTTTTAAAAAAAAAAGATGCATGGGTTCAAAAGTGCATGCCAACATATGGACATAGAGTAATTCTTTAAAAACTCAGCACTGGAGGCTATGAAGAGCAGATCTTATACAGAAGAAAAAGATCAATATAAAGAAAAAATTGTTCTAGATGTAATTGAAGTCATACATTTTTACATGACTTCTGCTATACACCCAATTACTGCTATTTATCAAACAGCAGACAACATTGAACCTGGCAGCATAAAAAACAAATTTTACTAAGTCAGGGAAAAAAAAAAAAAAAAGAAAGAAAAAAAATCATCAGAAAGGGAAGGAAAAAAGATACAAATAATAAATAATTCAATATTCCCGAGGAAAGCTCTTGCAGAAAAGGCCTGACTGATTCAAACATCAGACGTGAGGCTGACAAGAGATATATCGATTTAGACAATTCTATCATTATTATTCCAGCCTGAGTCCTTCAGAAAAGCTGTTCTTTTTGCCCCTGTTTTTATTGCTGTAACTACCAACCTTTTCTCTTATACCTTCCTCTCTTTGAACTTGTATTCATTATGGCTTTAATCTCAGCCTAGCTATAAAACGATAAATAGAAATCCTAGTCTCATTTATTTGAAATGGAAGTTCAGGTTTTTAAGATACAATGCTGGAAAATATTTGCTTTCTGTACATGCGACTTTAATGCTTCCTAAAAATAGGTCAAGTGCTTCTTGAAGTTTCTAATTATAAGAATAGGCCTTCGACTTCAGGATTAAATACATGCAAGAAGACAGCAATGTCTGCCTCCAATTGAACTTTGCTAAATGCAAACCCTTACCAAACATACCACGGACTGCTTCTAAGTTTTGTTAATACGTGTAGGTAAACTATAACAAATTAAGCTAATTTTTTCGTTTGTTTTCCCTACTTTAGTAGGGCTATACCACTGTAGATGGTCTCGAGAAAAAAAAAAAAAGAAAAAAATAAATAAATCCTTGTAGGTCAATGCAAATCAGTAAAATGAAGCTGTATAATTACTGGAAGAAAGCATTCCTCCATTAGGCATCTGCAAGCAGAACTATTTCTTCACTCTTCGATGTGTTAATTACAACTAGATAGGATATGCCACAGAAAATTAACAGTCTTGCAAAGACATCAGAGGTAAACACACAAAACAGGAGCTGCTTAAGGGTCAGGAGAGCAAGTCAATTTTGAAGAAAGATAAAAGAACTGTCATGTATATGATTGCTTATGAAAGAGAAGAGGGCAATCCTGCCTTGTTATCATCAGTTAATTAGGCACTACAGTCAGGCATGCATACACTGCAACATTTGCCATGGTAATCAAATGTATTATTCAAATGTGAAACAAAACAAAAGCAACTGCAACTGTGACAGGGAAGAATACAATCCGCCCACACAAAGGTGCTGAATTAACTTTATGTAAGAGTTAAAAGGAAGCTTGGGAACATGTTACATTAACTTTCTCAAACAGCACTGCCTTTAATTCCGGCTGCAATTCCACTTGGAAAGAAAATACTCTTTTCCAAATCTGATTTGCATGCCAGGTGATGACCTCTGCAAGCAAAGACAGGGGTGATGAAAAACAATTGATAGTGCAGTAGGATCCCGTTTTGTCTTTAACATACATATGACAGTGAGACTAAGAAACACAGTCTTGACAAAGCATGATATCTCATGAATCAAAGAAAAAAAAAAGGAAAAAAAGAGAAAGCAATATACAACATTTTCCCTGCCCTGAGCTACAACTGCAAGCAAAAATAAAACTAATAACTGCTCTGCAAATGATGTGATGACACTATGTGATAACTACCCTTTCCATCTCACTAAGGCTTATACCGTGTTACCCTACAACCAGTCTTTTTCCAGCTTACACAAAATGGGTGCTTTTGGTCTCATTTTTATTTGATTGGACAGAAGACATTCGATACTAAGTCCAGTAACAAAATTAGGATATTAGCCAGGGAATGACAGTGAGCTAATGCTTTCCCATTTCTCAATATTAAACTTTTAGACAATATAATTTTTTAGACCGTATGTCCTTTACACAAATAAAGATCAGTAAGGGGGAAAAATAAAACCAACACACTAGGCTTCTGTCAATTTAGCCAAGCTGTATGTCCCTGAAGTGGTGACTCTAGATAAAATGCATGCTCCCTGCTATGACTAAGGCAAGGGAGAGCAGGGCACACCACCTCAGTCAGGTGTGTAGAAAGCCTGGGAAAGCTGCAAGATGAATGCCAACTAGTTGATATTGTTCCTTGTCTCAGCCAGTATGACGGTGAAGGACCTGAAGAACAGATGCAGTCGGACATAAGCAGCATAGCATCCCTTCTCACTGTGCACAGGAGGCTCTGAACTGCCATCATGTGTTCCCTTTTTAAGGCTCCAAGTTTTTACAAAAGAAATGCAACGAAGGAACATCTGAAAATGTGATAATTTCCTGGTGATTTATAACCCCCTGCCTCCTCCTTTCTTACAGCATGGAAGCAAACCACCCAGGACAAGGACTCCTCAAACCAGCACAATCACCACTGGCTCTGACCTGTTAGGTCACAGTCTGATAAACCCAAGCTAAAAAGGAGCCAGTAGGCTGTCTTCTGGGGGATGAAACATTCCCCATAGCTCGAGACCTACTCCTTCAAGACTAGAATTTATACTTTCTCATGCCGATGTTGCAGAATCACTGAAAACATTTTTCAACTTCCTATTCTTGCACGATCGCTCTGGCTTTCTGATATTTTGCCAAAAATCATTCCAAATGCAATAAATATCTTTGCTGAGTGTGCAGATACTGACCAACTTCAATGATTAAATTATGCTACACATGTCAGTAAAAAGTAGCAATAAAAATACAAAATTATGTAGCAGCGTATTATCTATTATGCTATTATTTTGAAGACAGATGTCATAAAAAGACATATATCCAGAGTGAAAATCAATGCAAACATAACATATCTAACAAATCTGTATTCTTTTGTTGGATATCTCTTTTTTCCAGTCCCTCTTTGTCCTGCACAATATTCTCAACGTTTGACCATCTCGATCAAATAGCATGATACAGAAGTCTCTCTTCTGAACAAATTAGTCTAACATGGATCAATATGAAACCTTAGTGTATCTGCAATCTCAGTCTTCAGTGTCCAGGCATCCAGCAATCTGTGAGAAAACATTAATATCTGTTTCTTTGGCACGGAGATTTTCTTTTAGTCAGTCTGTCACTTCCTATTTCAGTTAACAAAATGTTGAATGCACCTCATCCTTGGACAAATATTACAGCTCTATAGAATACAAAACGGGAGGAATTGCTTCAGAGTGAAGATTTAATACAATAACAAATTTGCAAGAAATTCTATAAACTTCAGAAGACAGAGGTCCTTAAATTTGAAGCCTTAAGGTGTGTATATATAGTGTTATTTTTCTATAATCTTCTGACATGTCTAAAATTTATTTTGGAAGAAAAAAGCATAATAACAACACATAACAAACAAAACAATAAAAAACCTCAAGGCAATTCAACTTTCTGGCTTTGCAAATAGGCCTTGTTTTACCTTCTAATCAATGCTAATGTTTACAGTGGTCACAGATAGAAAACCTGACTGCTAAATTCATTAAAAATTCATCTTGCTAAAACAAACAGGTATGTTTTCATAATTTCAGGATAGGAGTATCTCGTGGTCAATACACAAAACATCTGGATTGATGAGTGGTGTGGATACACAGCAAAGAAATCAGTATTCTGCAAAATTAAGACAGTTTATTCCTCTTTGCATTTTACTACAACTGTTGGATAAATTTAGCTGGAATTTGAAGTGAGAATGAAGCCATTAATAACCATCTGAGCTTCACAGTTCACGGTGTTTGGTACCCAGTTTATATGTGCAGTGCCTACTGTTTCAGAGGCTCCTGCTGAAACCTCTGGAACCTTTGTTAAGGATTACTACCAACAGTCATCCTGGGAAAGCTCCCAGAACCATTTGATACGTAAAGAGAGGAATGGCTACACATGGAAAAGCAGCAGCATTCCTGTCATACAAAAATAGTTTAAATACGTGAAATTAACCCAAAATATTTTTCCTTACTAAGACTTCTCCGATATAATTTTGTATCCATCTGAACTTTTTTGATTACTGTTGCTATGTGCAAACACCTTACACCACACATAAAGAAGCAGTGAGGAAATACAATTCTCACCATTGGAACAAAACCATCCATTGCTCTTCGATTAAAAGTTTAATTATTTCAGAGATTTCAGCCTTACTTTAATGTGCAGGTTCCGAGACAAAACTGGCTTGTGGCACATCCTGCTCGCCCACGGAGTTACAGAAGCTCCACCCTTCGCTCAGGCCAGAAACAGGATTCTTCCCCCAGTGGTTTTAATTTTGAATTTCAACTTTGACCTCCGGTTATCTTTGGTTGCTTATATCATCAGATAAAGCAAGAGAAAACAAAGCTTGTCTTTTCATGGAATAATATGTGAAATTAATTGAAGATAAATATGAAATATTGAAGTTCAATACATTACTCCTCCACAAAAGTAATGCTTACATCTATTAACATCAATGAAAAGGTGACAAGCTTATTTTTTTTCCACAATTAACAATTTATCATAACCTTTTTTCTTAGCTATTTAAAATATTTAACATTTCAAAAAATCAGCTATTCACTACCTTAACTTCCCAATCAGAGGGTTTTAAAAAACTGGACATGAAATTTTAAGAGCAAGTGTACAATAATATTTCTATTTTAAGTATGTCTCTCAGTCATTTCCATTTGAAACCCTTTTTAGCTGTAATAAAACTAACTTTGTCAATCCTCCTATCCCCACACAAGAGAAAATGTGTCTTAAGTAGCAGAACTTGTACAAACACATCTGCACTTACAAACACCTACAGATCAAGTAGGACTTCCATGTCTGCATAATTCACAAATGTCAATTAAATGTTTCAGTAAGATCTTGAAAGTGTGGAGCCACAATTTGTTAGATCAAATTTTTTAGATTAAACATCTTAAAAGTTCAAATACTGCCTATCTCTCCAACTCCTAAAGTTGTGATATTTCTTATGGACGCACACCTCAAAAGCTGATTATCAAGAATAGGAGCCAACATGGCATTGCAGCATTATTACAAGGAATTCAATTTAATATTTCAGTTTAAGATATTGCAGTTTTATCATTTTTTCCCCCACACTTTAATTTGTTTGATTATTAGGCAAATACCATATCAAAGCAGTGAGACTAAAGAGAAATTTCACGCTCTCGAACTTCAGTAAGGAATGCCCACCAGCAAGACAACGAATACAATACAATCTGGATTTTCTAAGGCTCATCTCAGCCCCAAAGAGAGCAGGTAGGTGGTGCTTAGAAAGATACAGTTGTCTGGGAAGACTACGTGCATTATGAGAAGCTTTTATTTCACATGACCATTACTTCCTGGCTATAATAGTGTCACATGATATTTTTTTCCACAACAGCGGGAAATAACAACACTTTGGGATTTTAACAATCTCTCTGAATGTGTAAAATAAATTAAACATACAGTATTTTGCATTATCTTTCAATGGGATTGTGCTCCGAATGGGTATGGATATGATTATGGTATGAGCTTTTCCTCTTTTGCATTTAGAACATTTTTTCCCTGCTCATACCGACAGAACAAAAAAAAAAAGTATCCTCAATCCACTAAAATAAATACTTCTGTTATATTGTGTTGCTTCAACAATGAATAAAGCAACCATGCAGGTTTATAATATCAATTCACATGGCTCTTTCTGCTTCAGTGAACTGTTACTGAAAGGTTCAGAACAAAGCTACAGGCAGATCGGACAAAGCTGCTGTAACAGGATTTACATTATACTCAAACTGATAAGACCACATCAGAGAACTGCTCAGTCTTCAGTACCTTTGATTAGAATAGCATAAGGACTGTGAGTATTTTGGCTCCAAGCAGCTGATCGCAGCATCTGTATTACACCTACTAGCTTAAATGTTGATCCAATCTTACTTGGGTAGGATAACTCACGTCTCTTCTTTTTCCTTTCCTCCCTCTCTGTCAAGTACATTGAGATGGCGATAAAATGGGAACGCAGGGAAGCTACAGTAATACTGAGATGTTTCTCATACATACACAGTTAGGAAGAGAACCAAAGTACGTACTTACTAACATATTTAAGACCTAAAGTAATTAAAATAACCTATATTCCAATAATTATTTGACACTTTTTGGTAGGAGGGAGATCATATCCCAGGGAAAGGCAAACATAACGCCCAATAAATAATTAAATACTGCCAGGTGAAGTCACTGCCATGAATTTCTTACAAGCAAGGAGCTTCTTTGTGCAAACTTCGCTAGAGTCACATTTCTGAATATGTTTCTGCTTTAAGTAACTGCTACATTTATTTTTTTCCCCTTCCTTTTCTCCTAATCCCATTTATTTTTGCAATCCACACTGGTTATGCCAGAATACCTCAAAGAATCTGTTTCATTTTTGCTGCTGGACATTCAGTAAACATTCAAATATAAACCATTTGTGCACAACAATAAACTCAAGGCTTTAATTAAAGCACAAAAGGAACCACACATGTATAGAATGTAACGCTGCCATTCTAGTGATTAGTGATTACCTGCTAAGAGGCTAATCCCTTGAAGTTTCTTGCCCAGTTTAGGAGCTAATGCAGGGTTTTTTTGCATCACCAAAACTAGCAGCCACTCCTTATACCTTTTCTGGCAGCCAATATCACACTGTTCCTGACCCAGCCTTTTTGGCTTAAACAATGCTAATACTTGAGCAACAGTTCAAAAATAAGCATAGCAATTAAAATGCACATTGCTTGTTATGTCATAAGCACAATGCCTGAACTCACCAGGGAGGCAGGATAGAAACCGCTCTGCGCCAAGTCTCTGAATTGATTCCTGTTTCTATGAGTGCCCTTTGCCTGAGCATTTTGCACTGTTGTGATCAGTCACAAGTTTGGGGCTCTTATTACCTCAAGCAAACCTTGGCTTTTGGAAGCACATTTTCTTCCCAGAATGAGACAAAGCCTGAAACAAAACTGACTTGTGATATACGAAACTCCTGACTCAGTAAGACAAAAAAAGCGAACAAAAGCCACATCTTTCCCAAAGATAGGAGGAATAAAGTGTCTATAGAAACTTTGCTTATTCAATAAAAAAAAAACAAACCACAACGCCAAAACAAACAAACAAAAAACCCAACAAACAATCAAACAAAAAACACACAAAAAAAACCCCAAAACCAAATCAAACAACAAACCTCCACCAATTACACAACACTTCAGTAATCTGAACACCTCACAAAAAAATATCCATCACCTGAAATTAAAACAGCAACATAATGGAATATTTACAAATGTCTGTAACCACTTGTTAAAGGATTGCATTATTCACCTACAGGTGGCTAATGGGTATGTTTGTGTTGAAGAAAAAATGCATTTTTAAGAACATAACCATAAATGATGTCACTATCAGATTGATTCCCAGTAGTTAATTACAAAAAAAAAAGAAACCAAACAAAAACAAGTGTGCTCTTAAACGTGCAGGGAAGATGCTTCTGAAAAAGGTTTTCCTGGCTGTATTCCTGCAAGCATGCACACAGGTTCTAAGCACCTTCCACTTGAGCTGTAAACTTCACTTTGGCTGCATGTTCTTTGGCAGCACCTGGTGGAATTTGGATAAAACTACAATAATAATGTAAAAGAAAAGTTACTACAACTCCAGTACTTTTTGTCTAAATACTTCTGATGAAGTTGCTTCTTAAACTTATACGCAAAGCATGAACTTCAAGTTATCATGAAGATGGACAACTTCTTGGTTTTACAAAACATCAGCGTGTGCTTCTGCAATATCAAATGCTATATTATGATAACTGCAAGATCTAGGTTTAGTCTTGAGACTAACAGTCAACATCTTGCACTACTGTAGTAAAAAAAAGAACAGCAAATAATTTTTTTTTAAATGTCACCTATTTAATACAGCCTGAAGAAAATACTTTATATTTTCAATACATTAACTGCCACTCACAGCAACAGATCAAGTAAACTCACATCTCTACACACAAAAAACCCACCCATGTTTTTAAGACTTTTTAGAGAAACTATCTGACCACATTTTGTACTTGCCTCTGTCAATGACTGGTAAAACCTTTTCAATTTAGTCATCAACAGAGAGCAATCATTCAGACTAAACAGAGAACCAGTAGGTAATTAGATATCATCTGCTTGTGGTGCAGAGCTTCTAAAATTATAATGTCCTATCAAAAAGTATTCACATGGGGGGGAAGGAGACTTCTCCTCAAAGTAATACTATAGGAAGTATTTAGCATAATATGAGCCTGTGGCTGTCAAATTAGTCTCGTTTGAAATACTGTAATTAACAGAAGGGAGCCTAACATACTTATCACAGTTAGCCACTTGTATTCAAATCACGCTGAAGAGTTCTGAGGCCCAGAAACATTTTTTTTTTCCTTTACTTTTTTTTTTTCCATTACCAAAGCACTAAAACCCAGAGGCACTTTACACCAATAGCAACCTTTAAAAAGAATTTGTGATTTATTTTCTCTTTATATAGTCTAGGAATATGTTAATGAAGAAAAATACTGACACAGGTGAGACTGTCTCTTACAGAGCACTTTCAACTTACTAAAGTTTACGTTAAAATAAAACATGACACTAAGAAGTATTTGTACTGACAACCAATATTCCCACTGTATACCAATCTCTGCTGTTGAAAACCATTTTGGATTCTTATGACCATTGCTCATCATTCCAGTCTATCTTTGATGTATTTATCTTACAAACAGATATTCCTGTATGGTGAGAGCTATCCCACGTTGGAACATGTATGTCAAAATATTACCATGACACAGAGTTTTCTGGTAAGCACAGATGTAGCACCATCTATTTAAATTGGGATCTCAGCTTTAAACAACAGGACCACTTATATTTTCTCCGGTGCCTTTCACCTGAGCACTTTGCAAACATGAAGAAACTGAACCTCACAAAACCTCCGAGAGGTCTGAAAAATGGTCTATGCATCACTTAACCTGCTACTAATAGGCAGCGAGCCACCTTTGAGATGAAGCTCAGATGTCCTAGGACATCCTACAACTGCTTTTGACAGAAAATGAAGGGAAAAAACTGCATCCTGTGAAAAAAAATTTCTAAGTTACACCTTTAGTGTCATAGTGTTTGACTGTGACATCTCATAACCTCAAGTAGATACGACATCAGCATCCTGTCATTACCTGTTTTCTGTTCTTTTGGAAAGTTTGCAGAGCTACCCCTTAATGTTGGATGCTTTAATGAAGCAAGACAAGACCAGACTACTTTCAGATTTGTGAGCTGACACTGTCTCTCCAAAACAAACAGTGCTCAGACTCACAATACGTACAGAGGATACAGTCCAATCGGCATGACTGCACGTTTCCACATGTTTCCAGTATGAGAAAAAGGTACCTCTTCCAATTCTCTAACTCAAACTCTTTCAAATGTGAGGTAAATAGATTTTTCAATGAACAGTTAAGGCTTTTTTTTTTTTAAGAAAAGGTGTTGTGTTTTTTTTTTTCTAACTTCTCAGTGGCATTATCACCTCTTTTTTTTCTTTCAATAAACAAGACTGGTGCACTTTAGATCATGCATATCTTTTGTCTACTTTAGATCTGCTGTCAGGAAAAGGGAGAAAGGTTGTAGACAAAAGGTCCAGCAACTGGAGTCCAAGATTCAATTTCTTTAAATGCATTTACTTGAAGGCTCTAAAAGCCATGTTATAGTTTAATCTCCTCCAAACCATTCAGCTTCTGCTAGATTTAGCACTTTTGTCCCTTTGTATTCACAGACTTCACATAGCTTCTCCCAGGCTGGCAGGCCAACATATTAGAAATAAAATGCAATTCTGGTATCTGACACTTCAATTTAGCTTCTTCAGTAGCAAAGATCATCAACTGCACTGCTTTCTCCCATGACAGAAGATCACCTAAATATCACTTAACTGATGTGAGCTCTGTTGGTAATGCATACACTGTCTCCCCACTACATTACCACCATGCTGCCTAGAACAAAAATCAATTTTTAATTGACTGGATTATTTGAGGAATGTGGCTCATCCACTGTGCACTGCTGATAGATTCTCCTAGTTTTCCTGTCAGCAAAGACTGTAAAATTTCAAGCCTCTTCAATACAGTAATTCAAGGATTTATCCAGAAGCCACGTGAACAGAACAACATCATTTTTTTCAGTAGTACCCCTCCATTATTCTTTTTCCCGGCTAGCAAAGTTAGGTCTCAGAACCACAGTATAAATGAAGTGAAGCGCTGACATAGGAAATTTGATGAGGCTTGCACTGAAATGAAAATTATGCAAAGGATGCAAATGGATATGGAACACGGAGGACTATACTGGACTTGAAAAATTCCTTTTAAATTTAGCACTGAAAGTACGCCAGTGGATTATACTGCAGGGTATCAGATACGCAAGATCCAGGAACAGTCTCCAACACCTGGCCTCAGCAGCAAGGAAAGTACAGTTTCTCAGGTCAGTATCACTCCTGTTTTCTTCAGTTATCATTGCTGCCTTGACATACAAACCCAAGCAGGTAAGGCAAAGGGTTGACATCAGAAAGCAGCTTTACACAAAATATGGATGAATGGGTACAAACCATTTGACACTATCAGCAAGCATTGCAGTAAGCTATTTTGTGAATAGTACAGGGTATTCATTGATGATTTTGTAGCGAGACTATGAAGGTTTCTACCACCTCAAGGAGTTTTCCAACAGGTTAGGTGTATAATTTTACTAATTTTTATACCTTCCTTTCTTACTGCCCAAGCAAAAGACAAGTGCACCGATGTACTAAACAGAAAATTCTAGCCTCGTACTGCAACCACTGTGGTCAAGTGCCAAATTCAGCACTGTACTCACATTAGTTTTAATTGACTAATTCTGATCAATGTCAAAAACCAGCATACTTCCAGAAAATACGTATTTAAGACACTGATATCTTGCTAGTACATTTGACTTCTGAAGTTCCTGAGTCTCATTTCACAAAGGTCTAAAATAAGTATCTTTTTTAACCACATGCATTAGAGCTTGACTAAGTGGTCAACAGGATATTATTTTTTCATGTTCTCTGTGTATCACTACATGAAGACACCAATATTACTGGCATTTTATAGCATCATTACATAGTAACATTATTGCATTTTATGCCATAGTCTGCTGGACCACGTGCAGCCAGCCCATCCCCAGCCTAATCCTCTGCTAGACTACTGTTGCTGCTGCCTCCCCAGCCCAGGAAAAGGGTACTGGCAAGGCTGGCTGAGGCACTTCAGCTTCTGTGCTAGCAGTTTATGATGCTGGCAAAAGAACGCATCTTCAGAGGTTTCTGAGTCTCTTAGGCTATTTTCATTCTCCTACCGTTCCTAGCAGATCTATACATTGTTGGATTTCCTGCAGTACAAATCTTAGCAAATCAGGTATAGTCATATTTCCTCCCAATAAACTAGAACACATGGTTCAGAGGGGATTTTGTGCTGGCTTTATGAAAGCTGGGAAAAGACAGAAATACCTGATCTTGCATAAAGTTAGAGTGACACAGTAAAAGAATGCTTGATTTGGGTTAGACCTGCCAGTACAAAGTGAGCCTGTTGAAGTCTCTATCAGATCAGCACCTTGTAACCTGTTAGCATGGCATTTCAGATGCAGTGCTAAAAATTCTAAAAGCCAGACTTCCTGCATCATCGAACCATAGCCCATATATTTGCTGTCAAAATTCACAGATTCTGGAACTTGATATTCACAGAAAACTCTCCTCAAGCACTTCCGCAACAAACAGAAACCTTTTTTTTTTCCAGAGCTCCATCCACTTTCAAGTGGCTCCATGAGCTCCAAAAAAAAAAAAAGAACAACAGTTTAACTGATTTTTGTTGTTTTATTTCTTGGTGAATCATGGCAGTAACACACCCAAATCTTACCTGGATGTTAGATTAAAAACAAGCCACCTTTAAGTACGCGAGACAATCCAGGTCTCTGAATATTTCAGTAATTGTCAATAATTATTCCAAAAGAAGTGTGTATTTTAAGCTAAATTTATGCTCTGGAAACAAGACAAAAGCATGGTTAAAATTGTTTTAGAATACCAGCTAAAAATTTCTCTCACTTTGTATTTCATAGTATATTCATAAGGAACATGTTTATGATCCAGGTTGAAATGTGTATTTTATATCCTACTCATGTCTACTTCTGATACAATTCTGTCTTTGTCCATATACTCTTGAACTACTACAGCCCTAAAAGCACCCTGGATACAATGATTACAATGTCAGGAACACGTGGGATGAATATAGGAAGTTTCTACTACTGTCTTTTAAATAAATGAGTGGGAAAAAAAGTGTTCTGTGACTCTGGAAATGCTGTTTAATATGAAGTAATTCAGGAAGGAATCTTCTTAACCTATGGATTTCATATTGAAGTAAAGGACAAGGGATGCAGCCCAGTGTTAAGCATACTACACTGGCTTTCTTAACATCATGTGAAGAATTAATGCAGCTTAGTAACAGAAGCCATTAACATCCATGGTTTCCACAGTCGATGCTCACAGAAAAACAGTTTCCATCTCGCTGATAGGCAGTGAGGAAATTCTTAATTATTTTCTAGATGTCTGCACATCTGCCTTGACATCCTGCCTACAACCACCCAGCTTCAGCAGCTCAAGGCTTCTGTTCAGACTACATGATTGTTTCCCATATAAGTAAAGAAAGTACATAGTTATTCTCACATATATATTTATTATCTTTTTGTTAATATAAAATGTCTGAATATAACAATAAGTGAAATCCTAAATAGTCGAATTATCTAAATTACTTCAAGTAATTAACTTGTGATTTACTGGCTTCTTAACAATAGTTCTATTAACACATTTTCATAATAGGTCTTCTCAACACTGCTATGTAACACTGAAAACAAGCTGCTTAGTGATAAAATCAAGCAATATCACCTTGCTCATCTAGTATAAACAGCTGGATTTGATCCCTAACATGAATCCGTCTTTGAGTCACTGTTCCATTAACACTTTGGACTTGGGTAGCACAGCTCGGCTTTGACAATTCCGTATGGTGTTATAGTCTACAACACTCAAAAGCCACCTATGCATTTTAGAATATTATAGTCAAGCAATCGTTCATTTGCTGATCATTATGATTGAAAAGATGAGGATTTTTTTTCTCATTAAGAGAAGAAATTTAGCTCATGTATAACTGTGACTGAGAGTACCCCAGGGATGAAACCACAATGCAAAAGATTCCAAATATGTTACCTCTATTAATGCTGGCTTACAAATAAAGGACAAACAAACAAACAAAACCACATTAGGTTGAAATTAACATTTTCAAAGATTACTTAAACTGCTGCAGATTGATTGTTTGTTTTTCCTGAAGCATGCATCATCTCTTATTAGAAAGAACCCTCTCTGTCTAAAATCTTGCATTCACCTAAAAAAACCAATTCCCTGCAGATAAGTAAAGCATGGTAAAGCTCACACTAAAAGCCAAAAGTTCCAATACTTTGGTCTTCTGAGTTTACCTTTGGCCTTCATGTTCCTATGCAACTTCAGCAGTTGTAGAAAAACTCTGACTTCACACTATTTTCAGATTAGAAAGCAGACCTTCAGTAAGTGCCAAAATCAAGCTAGGCCACATTTGATTTGATGCAGTATTTGGAGTAAAACAACAGCCTAAAAATTCCTGCTGTTTGAGGTCACTACAGTGAAACGAGGACTGAACAAAGAACATGCCAGCATATGCTGGATTTATAGTCAGAATCCTTCAAATTAATCTGAATTGTAAAATCAAGTTTATATGCTTTTATAGTTGAGGGGGTGCATATAAAGCACTTACATAAAATATTATTCATAAATATTCATAGCTCATGAGGTAACATAAGATGATAAAATAAAATACCACTGAATCCTCCCTCACCAAACCTTAATACTTTGTCCCCTGGATGAGCACAATTACCCCAAAAGAAGAAATGACAGCTCCATTAATTTCAGTATTAGCCAATAACAAAGCTGTTACTGTATTTATTCCCATAAAATCAAGCAAATTCTACGGGTGGATCAATATTATAATGTCTGTGTCATAAAGAAGGAAAAAACCAATTCAGATCAGAAAAGACCTGTCCACCAGTGAACAATGATCCAGTGACTGATAGCAGTATTTTAACATTGCGTCTTCGTTAAAATACCACTAGCAGACCTCAGTACTTTTTGTTGTCTATCTAGGATTTCACTCCAAAAGGTGTCTGCAGTTTCCTATCTACTGAAAGCTATTAATAAATAACCCATGTTTTGGTCAATTATGTATTACTGGATTCATTTTTTCTTGATTCTGTCTAAAGCATCTTTTTTGGGTTTTTTTTTTTTGACTCTTTTGTAGCTTAAAGGGTAGACTGTAAAGGTGTCTCTTTTAGCATTTCAAAACCTAAATGTTGTACAGACAATTCTGAAGACATTTAGCCAGATATTAACAGAATCTTCTGTGCAGTTATTCCACTACATGTTTTTATTCTTTGTATTATGAATTAAACTGACGTCTATTTTATAGTTTTCTAAAATGCTATTTTGAACAAGTAACGATGGAAAACTGCATCTGCCTCTAGCTACTTGCAGGCTGATTTTTTGCTCACGTGCACAGATTCTTCCAACCTCTTTTACTTCCTATTTAAATGTTTCTGATCGCAAGTTCACGTCCATTCTTGGTTTATGAAGCTGCAATTCCTTCTTCACATTCCAAATGTGTTTTCCTTTAGCTGCACTTCCTGACAGTAACACAGTTCCTCTCCTCCCATCATCTTACTGCTTTACACTACAAACACCTATGAATTTAGTTTAGGTGTATATATATACTGGTAAAAATATTTAGTGTAACTCAAGACGTTTATTCTTCTCTATTTCAAACATTCATTTAATGATGCTAATCTATTAATCTGATCAATGCTAAGCCTGGGCCAATGTGCAGCTAGATATTTTTTTCCCAGAAGGAAACAAAACAATTTCCAAAAAGCCATCACTTGCTAGAGCTCTCTGTTGATATTTCAGAAATGCATTTGTCCCTTGGATATATTCAGAAAGTCTGCTATCACATCTTTTTAATAACAGTACCACATAATTCTTCAATGCTACATAGAGATGAAAAGTGCAAATGTTTTATCTATCCTCCAAACAAAGGTAATAAGCCTTTGTCTTTGCTCTTCTTGTGCGTGCTTTAAGCATTTACCTTAATGAGATTTGTTTCTTTGTACCTCTGGAGATTAGTATTCCACCCAACAAAACAATTTATTGCCCAAAATGTTACTTCTGCTGATAAAATCTTAGCTTCTCCAATACTTCTGGCTTGACAGCTAATACCCTAATGTTTCATTTACAGCTGAACAAAGCAGCTTATCTCTACTAAAAGGGGAATTAGTTAGTAGTAAGAAATAATTTCAATCATCTGTTCTGCTTCCAAAGTAAAGTGATGACTTGTGCATTCTTGCTTCTATCTGATGACAGGTATGTCGCAGTTCTTGGAATACAGAACAGGTCTGTCACACAAGCTTTGTAACTCGTACAATGCAGCTACATGGATTAGGGAAGAGTCAGGTCTTTGCTGTCAAAAAAATCTGCGATCAGCAGTGTGCAGCAGTCAGCACTTTTACTTTACAGATAGGGCATGGACTCGAGGGGGAAAAAAAAATCCGTTCTGATCAATAAATAGCTTCATTTTATACCTGCAATGCTTTGTAATATTCCAGCAAGTATATGCATATGTGAAAATCCCAATTAATAACACTCTAGATTTTGTTGACAAAAATCATACTTCAAGGTGTGCGCTTTGCAAAAATGTCTGATTATCACCTCACGATGTAATTATCCAGTTATTTATATCTCCAGGAATGAAAATCTACTACGGTTTTATCTACATATCATACGCATCAAATCAGTTGTGGAATTTCTATCAAAAGTAGTTGATATATCCTTGGATGTCTATGGCAAAGGACAAAGACTGATTTTTGCTTGATGTCTGAATGACCTTCTTACCCCAACATCATTTTTTCATGTTGTTACAGAATAAGGTCACCTGAATACTTCAGGGAAAGCAGCATAACATTTGTCCACACTATTTTCTCTGTATATTTTCTCTGCACTAATATTTTTTTAAAGTAGCAATTTATTTTGCACTGAGTTTAGAAGATTTACAGAAGTAATCAGAACTATAGTGCCATTCTTGAGTTCTCTAATATTTGGTTCTTTAAATGGGCACAACAATATATAAGAGCATAAGAATTTATATGTTACTCGTGAATTTCTTTCTGAGAATCTTTTTACTCCTATCTCATATCCTTACTTCTCAATCACAAGTAAATGTCCTAAGTCAGTTTGAAAATTAAGTTATACATTACAATTACAGTAATAGTACAAAGATGCCCACTATTTGTCATCTGTTGCATGATCTCAAACTCGATCTTTCTGCAACATGCATTTCCCTGGCCGCTTTACCAGCAGTTATGGTTTTTCCCAGCTCTCAAGAGATGCTAGACCACTGCAACATTTTTCAGATTCCTCTGTTAGTCCAGGAATATGGATAAAAGGACAGTTTGTTTGTCTGCTGTAAGAGGTCACTTTATTCTACTTCCATGTGCTTTATGTTGGTTATAAAAACCCTTAATGAGCTAAGCAGCCTTTATTACCGAGAGATGTATTTCTTAAAAAAAAAAATTTTAAAAAAATTGTGATATTACAGAGGATAGTATTACATGCTGATTTACCCCAAAAACTATTTACTAAAACCTGAATTTATACTTTAACTAAGCTTAACAATGAAAATCTCAAATGCTGACTTGGCTGCTGCACCACATGGCAAATTCTGCGCTGCCAAGGGAAAGTCAAGATGAATCAAAAGGTTGTGATCAGAGATGAAGTAACAATCAATTTATACCTATTTATCTGGGAACCCAATAATATTCAGTTAAATGCTGGTAAAACCTAGAAGCATGGATTATTTCATTTATTGCTAGATTGTAAGTGGCTCCAAGGCTCAGACATACTCTGCAAAAGGAACACACACACACAACAGTGTAAAGGTGACACACAGACTGTGACAGGAAGAGTGTTTCCTCCAGAAAGAATGTAGTTGGACTAATCAGCTACAGAAAGTTGTTAGATGAGAAAAATATTCTATTTCTTGTCCAAGATGTTGTATTCTACCAGATATCATAACCACCAGCACAGACCAAACTGCTTGTTACTAATCCTACTACACTTTCGTCTGTCATCTTTCCTTGCTACCTGCCCTTCCACAGTTGTGCAGATTGTGGTATCGCCCATAGAAATGTCAGGTTTTTGACAGTAATTTTGCTTTTTAAATTACTTAAATCTTTAAAATGGTTTAAATGAGATGATACCACAGAACCACCCAAAATGCTACCACATTTTCTGAATTTGAGAAGACCAGAAAACAAAGAAAATATTAACTAGTATTTCAACCTCTCTTTGTATGACTTCATATAGGGCAATACATGCACACATGCAAATGGCTCTTCACCTCACTTCTGCAATAAGCATATCTAGATACAATAATGAAAACATGGATAGGATACTTTCCATTCATATGAATCATCAAGGTGTCCATTGGTAGTCCATTAAGTAACCTTGGGTGACAGTTAAAAATCCTTGTTTAGCTGATTGCTTAACATGAATAAATGTTCAAAATGGCAAGGTAGGAAAAATACAATGACTATTTAAGAGTGCCATGAAAGCTTTTAATCTGATAAAATAGGTGGAATAAAAATACTTCTACTTACCTGACATGCACAATTTTCATTTTGGTTTAGTGATTATCAATAAAAATATAAAAAGAATATAGAAGAATGTAAAAGCTAATGCAGCTGGAACAACACCAACAGTTATACAGACAGCTGCGTGTAAAATGAAGTTGGGATCTGGCAAAAAAGATAACTTCAGGCACCCTGAAAATAAGACTCATAAGGATATGAATATAGTTACACAAAGCTCAGTCGTGGAGTCTTTAGTCACTAGAACCTTTTCTAGAACCACAAAAAGGCTTCTGTGAAGAAGTATTTTCAGATGTGGTCTCAGAATCTTGAGGATCGTGCAGAGTGAAGTTAGATTTCATTCTATTTATTCCTTATGACACTATGTAGACATTGCAGTGTCTACACACACAGAGCCAGAAGAGCTCTATTTGGACTGGAGTTGTCTAGTTTTTAGTGCAGGTACTGTGCTGTCGTCGGTCTTTGAAATTAACATTAATTTAATAATGGATGGAGTGTAAACAAACAGCTGTACAGGATTTAACTTCACTGACAACAAAAGCACTGGGATGTCCCTTCACTGAGATTTTAACTCTGAAATGAAACTTTGCACTAAATATGTGTTCTTAAAAAAGTAAAACACAAGTGAAAAAAATGAAGTAGATATTCTGCAAGCATCAAAACTATGTCTTCAGCCACAGTGTAGTTAAATTTGACATTCGGTATAGCTTCAAAATATGTAATTTTTTCTTTCTTTGCGCTTACTATTAGTAATTTTAAAAATATATGAATTTGACAGCACGCACAGAAAGATGTGGAAACTATCCATTTACTGTGCACTGTGTCAGTTCAATTGTCCATAAATGCTTAAGAAAATGGAAAAATGTTAAGCACGTGGGCTGCATACATTGACGGTGGTCACTTCTGTTATTTTTTTCCACCTCATCACACATTGTGTGAGCTGCATTTCCAATTAACCTTCCCCTGAAATAAGGTAACTCGATACAGTCTACACTGCATTTTCTTTTATACCCACGCAAATCATAATTCCTTTATCACATAATAAGATGGGCTCTTTAAATTTCTACAGAACCCCAGACCTAAAAATCAGTATCACAGAACAGGCTGGCATGCCCCTGAAGACTCTATAAAGCCAAAAGAGAGACTCTCTGTGGGAGCAATAGACCAACAAAAAATAATACATTTCCAAGTAGGTATCCTCTGTGGTTTCCGTGTATAAAAGGCAAGGTTTAGGAAAAGTAGCATTGTCACCAAATATTAGTAATGTGTGAATTACTGAATGTGGATGAGAAACACAGATTTCCTATTATTCATGGATAAATTTTAGCAGGTTAATCCTATCAACTGCAGGGATTTTGGCAGTTGGAAATGCCAGAGCATCTGTGACTTTGGCTTTTCTTGGAAAGAAAGCAGAACTGGAAGATAACTCCTGAGTCACAGAGTTCAGTCACCTGCTAGGAAGGCACATGATGTAATTTTTGTTAGGAAACTGTCTTAAAATCTGTAACTGTTTGGCCTCCTCTGGTGCATGCTTAAATGGGAATCTTGTTCCAGCAACTCGCTGGCATGACTATATAAAGCTTCTTTTATATTTCTCCCTAAACTGTGTTACGGACAGCATATACCCATTTGTCTTTGTGCCTTTTGGCTTAAAATGCTGTCCACATCCCTGTCTTTTACTCCAGTATACTCATGGACAGTAACCCTACACTGCTCTCAGCTCTTTGCTTTACTCTACATGCCTGCCTCTTTTCTAACATGTCCAGTTCTGCCTTCCCCTCATGCTATGAGCTCTTAACAGCACCTATTCCACTTTGTGGCCACCTGTCATGATCCAGCAGCACCAGCTGGTTAACTGAAGACAGGACATGTATTCTTTAGTCTTCTATAAACCATTAGACTCAGAACTAGTTGCGTGTTTGAGTTGGCATATGTAATTCATAGTATTTGCTTTGATGGCCTGGAGCTATTATAGTGTTTAACAACACCATCTTAGCTGTAAGCTCCTTCAGTACAAGAGGTACTGGGGGGTGAAGCACAAAAACACTAAGCCCATCATCTAGATTTGAAATTAGGTTATACGGCCTGTTCCTGCAAACCCAGCAGCTTTTGAACATATGAATTTGTTACAGATCAGTTTTATCAGTATGATCAGCCTTTGTTTTCAGTATTTTAAGTATTATTGAGTTTTAGAATTCTAAGTATTATGCTAGTAACAAGAAATAAACACAACAATAAATATTTAACATTTTAATAACAGGTTCTGTTACCACTGTATGTACAGACCACTTAAGCAGTTTGAGATTATTCTTTTAAGCATTTGTACATTATCTGTATGTCATATCTGGAGAGCTATTTGCTCACTTTGGCTAATTTGCTAACTACCTCTCTATTATCATGACCAGCACTATTTGTAAAGAAACTATTTTTCAGTGAATACTCTAGAGTTTGTTTAGACATTTTGCCATTTTACAGCAGACTATAATGCACATTAGTAATGGTGTCTTTGTTAGGTTTTCATACATCACACTAGGATGAACTGTAAGAACACAGGGTGGAAAGGGAGACTACTACTACTAAAAGAGAAAGCATTTTATTGAGTTAATCAATCCGGAATATTTCCTAATACTACACCCCCACCCCAACACCAAGAGCCAGTCGTGACAGTTCTAGAAAGTAATGGATACATAGCTTAATATAATGTAGGACTATTTACTCACTATGAACTATGTAATGTCTGGTCCACCTGGCTGTATACTACAGGATATGGTGATCTCTTGTGAATGTGAGCTCATCAAATATATGAAACTGCTGCTGTGAGTGCATGGGAATATACTGTCATCATCTTCTTTGCCTAGCAAAAGATAGAATTGGTATATTTAGCACTTGAAGTCAGGTCCTCAAGAGGAACAACTTCAGCTGAGCTGTAATGAGCAAAAAAAAAAGTGAAAGATCTGGTCTTTCAGACTGTATAAAATATCACCCCTTGTAAAAATACTGTACTACTAGAACAGAAAACCAAACACACACAGAAGTTTGTGGTCTACCGACGCTTTCAAAAAAATGCAAAGTGATTTTCATCACCTTAACAGTTTTAAGTTTCTGGCAGTTCCATAAAATACTTACGTCACCATAGATTTTTTTCTGTAGTTATAATTAAAGACAGCTAATGTGAGAACAACATGATCCACAAATACATCTCATTTACTAATACAAAACCAAATTCAATTTCAAACACATTTAGCTTTCTGCATTATTCAGAAAGGATATGTAAGAGTGTGCTTAATTGGTGTTCCTTACATGCCAATTAATGTAAGCACTATAAGTACGCAAGTTACTGTAAACTGTAAAAGAGGTTAAGAAAAGACTCATTGTTAAATAAGATATGCCTGAAAAAAAAAGTCCCCAAACATAAATAATTAAAATGATCTCATTTTCTTCTATTTCCAAAACAACTACGTTTACAAGCATGCTTTAGGGGTTGGCAAGGTAACTTTGCTCTTCAAAAGCTTGCTTGACATTCTCCAGAATACTAAGGAGCTTGATTTATTGGAGAAGGATAAAAGAAATTGTGTCACGTGCTCCATTTCTCTTCTCATAGAATCATCGAGGCTGGAAAAGACCTTTAAGATCATCAAGTCCAACCACTAACCTTACTCTGCCAAGCCCACCGTTAAGCCATATACCCAAGCATATTTTCTTCCTAATAATTTCTGGCATTCAATAATACACTTGCAATATATTTAACATTTTAAATACAAATATGACCAGATTAAATCATTATGCTAACCTCTTTTAAACACATCCGAAACTTTTTTGTAGATAACATCTTTGCAACTTAGATGAATAAAACTCAAATTAAAAAAAAATCTGCACAATAATTTGCTGGTTTTGTACATGTCAGAAAAGGAACAGCACAGACTATAGAAATAGAACTATCATGGTCTTTTGTAATGATTAGAGACAAATACTTGAAAAATGACCAAAACAACAGCATATATGTGTACACTTAGTATATGAATGAAAAGTTTTGATTATGGATGAACAAAATATGAAAGTAATTCTCATTGTCACATTCAAGAGGCAACTAAGGTACAGAGCAGGGTAAAGTGTCATTGAAAAGTATGCATTGATGCTTGCTTGATACCTGGAAGATGAATTACAGTTCTATTAATTCAAATTGGCAGATTGGACTTGGCAAGCATAATAGGGAGATAGCTTTCATGATGTGTTGAGCTAAGGGACCATAACCCACAGCAATTAGGATGAAACAATTTACAAATTGTCTGTCAGTTGTCTGTCTGTCTGTCAGTCACCATTTCAGAAATCATGCAGGATCCTCAACTAGAACCAACAACAATTAATTCCCTTTCTGGGTGAATTTCCTAAAAATCTAATGATTCCCCTAGTGTCAGCACTCTGACAACCTGTAACAGTGACAGAAATTAAAGTTCAGATAAGAGTATAAAAACTAGCAGTAAAATTCAACCACCATTTCTTGAGTGATATAAGTGGTTTATCAAAATCACTAATATACTGAATCCTCCATACAGCTCATATGAATCATACACTGTAAATTCATTCCAATCAATCATTTAGTATCTGTATCGTCTTTATCAGTTTGGAAAGCTTTGCAGCAGATACCAAACACCTACACTAAATTTAGGAGATCTGGGAGGCTTATAGCTTCTTGTTTTAATTGCATTACATGTCTATAAGCAGAAAGCCATTTAATCTGAAGTGGTACTTATGCATTATTCTTTTACAGCTTCTCAGCAACACCACCGTTAAATTCCTAGCATTCAATGTATTCTGGTTTTACAATTTAAGCAGAAAAAGTGATGTACACGTTCTCATTTTAATTATGCATCTTAAGAAATGCCCAGAAAGCATGTGATCTTTCAATTTTATAATCACTAACGATCAGAAAGAAACTTCCCCCCCATGATTGGTAAATTAATCGGCCCCAATGTTCTGCAGTTTCAGGTTATAAACTGTAGGAAACATCACAACTTTGTAACATTTTATTATTTATGTACAGGAGTACCTTCACTGTTTAATATATGTTAACAAGAATGCCAAGCACTTACATTTAATTAAAGCTATACATCATTCTAAATAATTACTAATAATTGAGAAGAATTACCACCCTAAAGAAGGCAAATAATATTTTTCAACTGAAACTTGAAGTCTGAATTCAAAAACCCAAAGTAAACTCTTGGGAATGCAAATACACCATTATGCAAACTGTTTTCTTTAAGTATGATATAATTTATGTAATGACATAAATCTATGCTGTTAAAATATTTAGCAGAACTGAGAATAATGAGTAGAGATAGGATTAGTTTAATTAGTTTACTGAAATGGAGTTCTTATAGTGGCTAAGTGTGATATATTAGCTTTTGTCACTTGGAATAAGAAAAGAGGTAATTAGCTCTCATTCAAATATATTGTTTTCTTTGAAGAAGGAATTGTAATATTTTAGCCTGCATGATAGAAAATAATACAAGGAGCATAAAACTTATCTTCTTCATCCAGAGTACATTGATGATAAATAAGAAGAAAACAGAGAAACTTTAAGTACTCGGGAATGTAATCTTGAATACATAGATCTAATTGCAGACTGGAGCAACTCCACGGATTCAAATGAAATTACAACTAGTCAAATTGCAGAAGTCCATTCATCCTTTATCCCTGCCTAATTTAGGAGTCTGTAACAAATTTTGTGTCTTTATTCAGCAGCTGCTTTGTTACTCAGAAAATCCTGTGCTGTTTTCCTACATCAAGGCTTTCACCAGACTGCCTCAAAAAGAGGAAAGCCTTCTTTAATAATATTTATTCTTGAATCATAAACATACCCATTGTAAGGTCAGGATCTAATTTTATTCCCATAGAAATAACACTTTAGTATCCTTTTATAGAGTAAGTATCATTTCACAGCTAGAAAACTACTTAAAGGTAATTGTACATTTCTGAAGACAGCTATGTAGAACATATTTACCAAGGAATAGAAAGAATAGATTTTATCTATCTCTTTCAAGAATATGGCAATTTGAATTTTGTCTATAAAAAATGGGGGTATTATTCCAATCAAACAATATGAATGTATTTAAACCAGAATCTAAAGGCTCAAGAAAGGAATGCTTGGTAAGAACTGAACATCTAGGAGAAAAAAAAAAAATTTAAAAGATTGTGGTAACTTGAAGATGTCAGTAGGACGAATAAAGAGTAGTGAAAGTCTTGCAAAGCAATTAGATAGTATTTATCATTTAATACAATATAGAAGTTATGAATGGACAAAATTCAATTTTAATTTAAATAAACATTCATAAAGGGGAAACCCTCTGCTGTAGCATACTGAAAAGCCTCAGGCATTATTATAACAACACTTGCCATCTATCATTTAATTTTGCCTTTTATTTTTTTTCCAACAGTATTGTTGCATATGCAGGAGCTGTTTAGTATACTGTGTCGTAGAGTTTGGATCATTCCATACACAGGCTTAAAATATTTCCTAAATTGAAACACAGCATTATCAATCACAAATAAAAAACCAACAGCAACAAACCCCCTTTCTCTATCTTCCACCCACAGAGACTTATCCAGAGCACTTTAGCCAGCAATTCATAATGGAGAATAGAAAAAACAGGGCTCTGTACTTGGGTCAGTTGAAGGTTTGGACTGAACAATAACAGATGACTGAGCTTTGAGGGGCCCAAGAAACATGGAAGTCATACAAAGTCTTCACTCTCCATATATTTGTCAATGTTTCCTACTTGTACCTCACTAAGCTCAGACATTCACCTCCCAGTTCATCTTCAAACTAAACCCCATGCTTCAGAATGGCAGAAGTACAGGCAAATGTTAGCTTCTCAAAAATATCATGATGCTCTTACAGTGAGTTGTCGTATTCTTATTAGGAAAGTGAGCAGTGTTGTGGTTTAGAAAACCATCACTGAATTACTAACTGGCAAGCTAAAATATATAAAGACACCTCATGCACTACTGCTGCTCATGTTACTGAGTCTGGAAACACACTTCATGCAAACAGATAATACAGAGTCCAGAGACTGATAATGCAAACTATTACATTGATCTTCTACTGGCAGATTATAAGGAATCTACTTTATAATAGTATTTGGAATTCTAAAAATCAGTACATTACTCATTGATATAATAATGAAGACAGGAGGGAAAATATACAATTTAATTTGCATCTTTTAATTGTAAAGTCCGAACAATAAATTCAAAAGAAATGAACTTGCTGCATGATATAATGAATATAATCAAATCAGAGATGATTTAATAAAAGCAAAGCACACAGTTTGGTACTCAAGAGACTGATACATAATTCATAAAGTTGCCATATTCGGTCACTAGGTCAAATATATTAACTAAGTAATAAGTTATTCTGAGAACTGTCTAGGAAGCTAAAAGATTCTTAAACATGAGCAGAGAGGACGGAAAAAGCTTTTTGCCTCATTTCTAAGTATTGTAATTCACTGTTTGCTAAATGGCTTGCATGAAACCACAGACTAAACTGAAGATGAAACTGATGTCTATGGTTTTGGATATGTACTTTCTTAAGGGCACTCACTCAGCTCATCTCATTCCTCCCCCTCCAAAGGAAAATACAGTGGGCTTTGGACAGTCATAGCAAAAATGCTGAAAGCACTAGAAATTACACAGGATGATGGAATTCCCTTTACAGTTACCCGTTAGAGAGGATGTGATTCAATATTGGGCCATACACTACAATTCTAGAGATAACACTAATCCCCAGGTGCTGCTAGGAGCACTAACTCAACAAAGATTTCCTTGTTATCTATGAGAGAGAGAAGGAAAGGGGGGGGAGAAATGCCTCCTTTTCCTCATGGAGCTCCAGAGGGATAAGGATGTAGTGTGAGAGTGTCCAATCCTCAGAGCATAATGACATAGAGGTGGTCAGAAAATGTGACCTATGGAAGGGCTCGCTTTCTGTCCATTAAAAGTGTAAAAAATAAGCCTTGCTAGGAGTTCCTACAGAAACACAGCACTAGCTCTACAGTTACTAATACTGCTCTCTACCCCTCTCAAGTACTGGGGCAGAATTTCACCATTCATTTAAGGCTTCAATAGTCAAGCAGTATTCTCCCGTCTCTGTCCTCAAGACACCAGTGGGTTTCTATGTTTTATGATGCCACAACCAGATGAACTTTGATGTGCCAGAAGGGAAGGCAAGGCTAGAATTCCTCCCATAGCAAGAGTTAAGAGAAGAAGGGAACAAGATAGTTAAAGACAGAACACAATGAATCTTTGCAAAAAGTCCAGAGGCTCAACTATATAAAATATTCATCTGGCAGTTACAATATTTATTTCAACATTTTTTTAAGTGTAAAGAAAAATTCTTACAAGCTTAGCAAGCTCTACCTGCACTCCCAGCATCTACACACACCTGTAGGGCTACAAGTATTTTTTTTTTCTCCCAGAAAGAATACATTTGGCTTCCTAAAACAGATCACCTACATAATCTATCTTAGGCAGCTTGTCATCACAAACATTTTGTCTGTGTGGAAAGAAAAACTTTTAACCCCCAGGAAATCAGACTAAAACTTGGGACTCAGAGGCACAAAGAGGGTGGGATCACCTTGAGGGAATTAGTGGAGTATATCTGCGAACTACAGAAACCTGACAAGTTTCTGCTCTAGGAATAGACTTTGGACTTAGTAACAAATCCAGTATTATCCCATGTAATAAAATCTTAAAAGAAGAAGTAATGCAATGATAGCAAGACTCAACTGGGGGGGAACCTGCTGATGGAAACAAAAACTCACTTCTTAACTGTACCCAAGTAAGCTACAGTTTGTTTTGCTTTTGCTTTTGTTTTGCAGAGGAAGGAAAGGTGCACTTCCAACCACAAATTCTGGCAGTAAATCACAGGCAACATCTATCTAGGCTGATAGAACTGCGTGATGGTCCTGCATGGACTACTGAATACAGTGTAACTGTAGTTTCCATGATGATGATGTACCTTCCTGGCTTGAAGAACACAAATTAGTGCACGTTAGACCACAACATGTGTAGTTATATGAACACATATGAACGTGGATGCTGATACAACACTAACAAAACATTAATTTCTACAATTTAGTCAAGCTGTAACAGAAAGAGCATATAATGAACATATGTTCTTGTATTTTTTCCAGTTACACACATCCCTATCTGTTACTATAACGTATTTTACGTATTTACAATAATAGCACCATCCCACCAGACTTCAATGCAGTGTGCATTCTTTACCCATAAATCTGCACACAATGCAGACAAGAAACATGTATTAAGTACTTGCTCATTACCTCATTTCCAGCACTCAACTGATAAAATGGTTAAATTATAATATAGTGTGGCTGCTGGAACAAAACAGATGGACTCCATAGTGGTATTACAGGTTGAGGTCAAACCTGACTTCTAGCCTACATATTTTATGCAGAAAGGTTGAGCTACACTTACTTAAATCACATCTCTTATCTGGACTTTATTCTGTATTCATGCCCATTCTTTTAAGATTATGAAAGGAACTGATTCAGCTCTTTTAATAACCATTAAAACAGAATTGCTCAAAGAATCCAATTTTCTGTGAACTGAAATATACAATGAAATTCAGTGTAATGTAAAATATGCCATAGTATCACCAAAGCTCTTAAATAAGACTTAAATATTATTTTCTTTTTTCCTCTTTTACTATATTAAAAGATACAAAACCCAAGAAGAGATACCAAGTGATAGAGGAATGGACTCAAGAAAATGTGCAATTCTCTGGGTAATGCAACTTGTGTACATAAGAGAAAGTAACACAATTACTTTAAAAGCTTTTCTTCAGGCACAGTTCAGGCTTTCCACTGTGTGGTCATCAATTGCATGACTCCCATCTCTTGTTTAACCACAGTTTCCAAGTCATTGTAACTGGGGATGATTCGGACTTACATACATGAGAATGAGAGCAAGGGGAAAAAAAGAAAACAACACTGCTCTGTTACAGAGGTGCCTCTACAAAAAGAAAACTCACAGCTAATACGATAAGATTGTAAACCAGTTCGTGTCTGGGGTTGTTTTTCTGTTGTTGTTGTGGGGTTTGGTTTTGGCTAAGACTTTATAGTCAGCCTATTGACATCAAAAGCTACATCTGTAACCGTTAGGGTACTTGCACAGCTTTAGCCATAAGCAAATCTCACATAGTCCCACATTCAGATGTTAAACTACTTTTACTTACAAATGCAACAGGATACAAATAACCCATTTGCAAATAAAGCAGTAGTTCTCAGAATGACTAAAAGATTAAGGGAATTGTTACTGAACTTTTACTGTCTGTGACTAATAGGAGCACTTGTAAAATGCAAACCATGCCTGGTTGCTCAGCTAAACTTAGCTGACTAGTAATTTTTTCAGGCCACAAACACACATACCTTATATGCTATTAAATTATGCCTTGTTAAACAGTATTCAAATGTTTCACCTAAAGCAATATCCCATAGTCATTAAACAACAGTAAGGAAAAGAAACTTTAACTGAGGCTGGGTTAAGAAATATTAATGTCCATTCAGGACAAGAAAACAGTGGCCAATATACAGAATTTCTGTACTCTAGGAAATAAGAAGTAACAATTGGTTTTTTTTAAACATGGCAATGCTAAACAAACATTTAATATGCACATTTAGTTTCTAACAACCTTGAGAAAAGCTTTTTTAAAAATAAATTTGATTGATTCTGATTTAAATAACCTTCTTTCGTAAACTGACTGAGCTCAACTGAGGCAAATAAAAACAACTGGCCCACTATTTTGCTGAGCTATGGACACCTTGGGACTGAGTTTTATCAGAGGGCCTTCCTAGACTCTTCTAAGACAAAAGACTGCCTTTATAGCACTGCACAAGTGAGTTAAAAACTGATCAGGTATTTACAGTCACTCTGCCTGTGGGTCGAGATACACTTTCAAACAAGGCTGCTGAAAAGTCTTCTGCCCTTAACATGTATTCTTGGCTGCCTGCCGATGCCCATCTGTCTGGAATGGCACAGAGCCATACTTAAATTGCTATGACCCTTAACTGAATAATATGATGATAAGATTAGATGAAAAGTCCACTGACAACTACATACACAACAATATGTCCAAAAATCACGCTTTAGAGAATAAACTTGCCACATTTGAAAGATATTTTTCTCACAGAAAACAAATGTTTCAAGTTTCAAGACAGTAACCAGCAACACAGATGCAGCAAAAATACACAGCCAAGTTTGTAAAGTCATCTGGAAATTTCCTAAAAAAACTCCTTGCTTGGAAAGATTTGTTCAGCATCTGCCTTTTCTTTCAAAACTTGCAACTATCATTTGCATTTTAAGACTACAAAAGAAGAAAAGCTAAAGCTTTTTTAAAGATCATTCCAAAGTGAAGAAGTTGCAGGTTCTCCCCTTTTCTTGTGGGGCAGAAATTTGGCTAGGATGTAGAAATCTCTCTTCTTCAGTAGCTATTACGCACTTTTTAGTAGGATTATTGCAAATTGCTCTCATTTCATATAGCCTGGCCAGTCACTCCCGCAGAACAAGAATGATTGTGAATTCAAAAGCGCTAAGCTAGGCCACAGATCTACATGCTCTGGATATCTGTCACTTGTGAGATGCTGTCCTTTTCTATATGGATTTTCCTGGAAAGTTATGTAGGCTGACAAGCTGCAAATCTGAGCATGAATGTAAAGATTAGAAATGAGCAACTAGTTTCCTACTAGAAACTGCTTTAAAAACAGAACAAACCAAAACAGATAGCTGCACATCCTGAGTGTGACAACTTGAAACATAAAGGACTTGGGCATTTTGCTGAAATAAAGATGTTTGCAGCTTTGGGCAAGCTTTATTTTGGTCAGTATTTTGCTCAACACGATTAGGAACATGTATATGCATATCTGGAATTATACAGAGACACAATTTAAGAAAAAACAAAGCAAACCAAAAATGTATTTGGCTGAAAAAAATCAAGAGATAAATATTGTAGAGGAAAACAGTGATTTTTCCTTGGTTTGCCCCTACAGTGGGATTTTAGCTAGTCTGCTTAGAGGTCTAGAGGTGTTATTAAACCTGGAATGAAGTGTCACATGACCCAAACACCACAAATCACCGCCACTGGCAGTTATGATTTTATCTAAATTACATCTTTAGAAGAACAACTTGACGACATTTAAAGCAACACTATTTTAAGGTTTAAGAACTTTTAACCCTTAAACAATTATCTCACATAAATTCAAAGCAAATGAACAAATAAGGGAAATGGTTTTTGTTTTGTAAGATTTTGGAGAACTCTGACATTGTACTTTGGCAGTGTATTATCTTCTGGCGTGCCTGTCCCACATTTGCTGCATATTTGAAGGATGTACATTCCCATGTCTCTAGACAAGTATTTTTCCCTAAATGTACTAATATGCAAGTCTGTATCTACCTTTCTAAATACAATATTTCTGAACCTTCAGAGAATAAAACCTAAATAATCCTAATTTCACTACTCTATCAACCGACCTAAATATTGCAAAAAATACACATCTTATGAAGTCTCTGATATTCCCACAAATTAAATGCTATGTATTTATATGAGCATCTTGATGACTGCCTTGTAAAACAGTGGAGAAATATATTTTCCAAAGACTGTTCAAGTTTTTAAAATGTTTAGTTTGTTCAAAAACTCGTGCAAAAAGATGCCAGCAGGCACCGCTTCACGGACCAAGAAGCTTTGAACCACAGAAGACATCCAAATCACACAACATAGGCAGCAGAAGCTGTATCTGTCACCCGTCTGATAAAAGCATTACTCAGGAGCCCTTTGCAGGCTCCCAGACCAGTGACTGGTGGCACACAACCACAGCTGGCAATGCAGTTGCAGAAAGGTGTCACATTCTGAGCTGAAGCTTGGGGAAACCACTTCAGACTGCACAGAAAAGGCTATTATCAAGAATTCTAGAAGGCAAGTAGCAGTTCAAAGAATTAAACCACCCAGGTTTTGCACTGTTTTTACATTCAGTTGAAGTTGAAAAATATTGAATGTCTGCTTGCTTTTCTCTTTCTCTCCAATAGCTGCTTTTTGTTCTAATAAAAAATGCCTTACATTCCTAAATTACAAACAACATCCATTTAGCAGCAGGTATGGTTTTGGTTCCAAGTGTAAGACTAAGAGGTTTCAATGCAAGTTCAGCATAAAAATCCATTTTACATTTTGTTCCCTCATTAATAACTGGACTTCCTTTTACCCCAACAACTCACAAATGTCAAATAACTAAATAACACAGGCACAATAATAGCCCCAAACCCAGTAAGGAATGAAGT
>JANHFX010001376.1:0-24384 GCA_027560015.1 Chloroceryle amazona
CCCCCCCGCCCCCCCCCCCCCCCTGTTTGTGGGGGCCTTTTGGGGCGGGGGGGGGGGGGGGTTGTGGGGGGGGGGGGGGGGGGGGGGGGGGGGGCGGTGTTGGAGCAGCTTTGGGTTTCTGGGGCCCGAACATACGTAAGAGGCTATGATAGCTCTGTCACTCTCTCCCCTGGTGTGGTGGCGCCCCTGTCTCCTGGGACGCTCGGTCTGCGTTAAAAATCAGAAGTCATGGCCACGTTTTTAAGTGTTCTGCTTTAGCACTTCCTTTGGGTGCTGTTGAGTTTATCGGGTTTGGGGGGGTGTTGTTTAGTTTTTTTCGGCCACAAAGTACAGGAACTTCTTGTTCTTCCGTATGTCTGATTTATTTTATTGTTTTGGGGTTGGGTTTTTTTTGAGGGTTGTGGATAAGGTTTGTTGTTAAGCAAGTGGTGAGATTGCCCATCGTGGAAATGGGATGGAGAGCCTCAAGAAGGGGCTGTAAGGCTCGTGTTTCCACTCTAAAAGGTGGTGAGGGCTTCTATAGCTTTATGTTTAAAAATGTCCCTTTGTGGATACTTATTGAGACAGGTATTTTCTGTGGGGATAAGGGAACTAAAGCCTGACTAGTAAGCATTTTAGTTTAGGGCAAGTTCTCCTCTTAATGTGCCTATTACCTGTGAATGGTAGTGAGGAAAGAATGAGGATTACTTGCATGAAGCACAAGACATTGACTTCGGGTTCTTTTGAACATGTTCCAGGGAGTAATTATAATTTGCAAGTGTTAATCTTCTAATTAATTATCATACTGGGAAACAAAAATAAAAGACTTAAAAAATTTGAGGCTGTTTTCTGAAGTCAATGGATTTAGAAGAGTGGGGGGGTTTAAGTTTCCTTTTTCTGGATATCAGCAAGTGTGGTTTCCATAGGATTTTCCCTTCTGAAGGCATTTTTTTAACATGGCTCGTTGGTTGCTTTTTAGCTGTTTTGTTGTTTGTGGGAGTTCTGTTGGTTTTTTCTTTGTTTCTTTCTTTGGGTTTCTTGTTGTTTGGGGACTGTTGGTTATTTTGTTGTTTTTTTTCTCCTGCTTGTTTTGATTTTTGGATTTTAATAAAATAGGGTCAAGAAAAACTGAAAAAGTTTTAGAGTGCTGTAGTGTCCTTTCTATTTACTTTGGCACTTAGAGGTGCTTTTGGGGCAGGTATCTTCCTGTTGATTTAAAACGCATCAAGTTCCTCCTCTAGGCACACATACAAAAATAAAATCATATCAATGTCTTCCTCGAACATCACTGCTTCTCTGTAGCACACATGCCTTAAGTGGGTTGGAAGCTTCTCATTTCACTGTGGGCTCTGTAAGTTATCTTTTCCCTGTGTTGTTTTAAATGTTGGCTTAAAACTCTTCTCTAGCAACTCTCCCCACCTGTTTTGTTGTGGGTTTTTTGTTTGTTTGGAGCTCAGCTTGCATAAGATGAGCATGGTGGTGACTGCTCGCACTTTTGCTCTCTGTTTGGGTCTGGATAAAGTAGAGGATTTGACCTTTTTGTCTGAACTTGTTAAATCTTTGGTTCTTTTTCTTGATTGCTTTGTTTTTGTTATGTCATTCTCTTCATGTCACACATGCTGCCAAGAGCTATGATCTGTGAGTTGCACTTGGTAGCTGTCTGGGGCTGAGTCACGTTGTCTTGCAGTTCATCTGAGTGCAGAGCCAGCAGCAGCAAGCAGCTTGGTTCCCAGCACCCCTGTGGATGTGTGTTGTGTTATTAGGAGAATAGCTAGCTCTGGAGGAAAAGGGAGTGGTTTTCAAATGGTCTTTATTCATTGCTTATGCTGTACAGTAAGTACAGATACTCTGGGAATTACAGTCCTCAGAGGGTCATGTGAATGCATTTTGGAAGCCAGCCAACTGGGAGAAGCAGGTGGAAGAGATACCTATGGCTTCAAGTATCAAGGGTGTTAAAGATGGGTCAAGATCTTGCATGCTATGTTACGAGAGGACTGGAAGACACAGCATGGCTTTTGTGGTTTCAGGCATGCAGTGTGAAAGGACTGATAGGCAGCTGAGAGAAGAGGAGCAAACAGCTGCTGTGTGTTGCAAGTCTGAGGTGTGTGCTTGGTAGCAGTGGAGAACATAAGGACTTCTCTTGTTCATGGGATCTATGCTGTGCAGAAGGGTAAAAGGCCTTTGAAAAGGTGGTGGCTGAAGGCACTGGCTACCTGGAGTATTTTGATGTAGGCCACCAGCAGTGTGCTGATGTAGCTGCCCAAAGGGACAGGTGAGAGTATTCATTCCCAGTGCCCAACTTCAGGCTCTCTAACTGCCTAAATTCAGTCACCAGCCTCCTATGTATAGTGTAAGTCCATTGAGAGACCGCAGGGTGATTCAAAGCAGAAATCTATATCAGCTAGTTTGATTCTCTGTGGGAGAGAGTGACTTTCTGCTTGGGCTATATGTAAGGTAAGCTTGATGTCTAATGAAGGCCCCCAAGTTATCTATGGGCAATTAAAATGCCCCCACAGATCTTGCTTATCTGATTATTTTACTTGTTATGATAAAGAACATGACAGTTTGAATCTGCTGCTTGTGGTTTTAATCACTGTACACAAACACTACAGAATTGAAATGAGGTAAAATTGAAGTGACAAATTCTGAGAATTTCATGTTACCCAAGACTCATCCTCAACCTAGTTAAGGTACTTGCCAGTGATATAATGATGTCTGGATGACTTCTGTAAGGATTTGGTAAAATGCTGCAATGAAAATGGAGTGCAGGTGGCTGTGAGTCAGGATACAAAAGAATTAAGACCGTATAAAAGAAGCCTTGGTTTGAGCTCTTAAACCTTTTTTAAGGTCAAGATTTCAGATCTGAGAATTTTACAGAAAGGTAAAATCATGAATTCTTGAAAAGCCCATCTGCTTGGTAGACAAGGAAAAATCAGAGATACAAGATTAAACAGTTGCATTTATCCCCTGCAGTGTTTTCTATCTGTTAACTGGTTTTGTTGGTTTGGTTTTTTCTTTGCTGGTGACTCCAATTCCTCTGGAGTTGTTGGTTGCTAGACCATCTTGTGAATGAAACTTTTATGTTGCTGCTCTTGAATAAGTTCCAGCAAAGAAACATTGGCATTAGTTGGAAGCAGGGGAGATGTGGCGTTTTGGTTTTCTTTATTCACCAACTATTTTAATAGTATTGATTTTCTGTAGTCACTCAATGTATTGGGTTTGGAATGTGGTTTCATTTGTGTGGGTTTTTTTTCCTGTGGCAGAAGTGTCTTTTTTCCCAACTATGCTGAAACCTAAGAATGATGAAGAGGTCAGGTATAGGTTATTTGTAGCCATGTAAACAAGATGAGGTATAGCCCTCATGTACAGTATTATTTTTAAAGGCTAATATAGTATTCAGTATGCTAAGTGATATGGTAGCAGTGCTTGTAAAAGCTATTTCAAAAGTTGAATGCGAAGTGACCTCTTGTGAATTGTAACACAACACCATGGCTAGTCCAGCATCCTTAAACTTTCAAAGTAACTTCTTGCTGTTTTGTGTGAATAAGTACAATATTATGAAAAGCAACTGTTCATGGGGTGTAGCATTGTGGTGCATGGTCAGGCAGCAGTTTAAGGGCTGAGCTCTGACAAGGTCATGGTCTTTGCAGAGTGTGTGGTGTCCCATCAGAAAGCAGCTGGTCTCTCTCTGCAGGGAAGCTGAGCCTGTAAGGGCCACTAGAACCTGTTTTCATACCCTACATCCATCTGATCTGTAAAAACACCAAACAAAGCTCAAACAAGAAAAACATACTATACCCCAAACAAATAAACATAGAAGGTAACTGTTGTAACAATAGATAACTAAGTTCCAGGACTGTTTGCTTAAATATGTTTTCATTAGCCCATTCTAGATACAGACAATGTCTTGTTCACATCTCTCCTTCCCCCCTGTATCCAGTTACTACATAGTCACCTGTAGTGGCTGTTAAGAATATTGAAGTGGAGCAAATGTTATTTTACAGTGCCCTCAAGAAGGCTAGGCTCTTCAGATCTAAAAAAAAAATTAAGTCATTTATTTATAATTTTCAGGGTTGTTAAGCTGCAAGCCACCATTGTGGGTAACTTCTAAAGTAAATTGCAACATACCTGTTTTGTTATAATGCAGACAGAAAGCAAATCAAATCACTGGGAGAATTCAGAATGATAATTTAAGTTGGTATAATAGGTGCTTTTCTTGCTGCCTTAGAGGGTGCTTATTTAGAGAAAATTTGTGGTAATAATGGCATTTTGTTAGATTATTATCTAGTTAATTCAGTTACCTCTTTTTCCTCTGTTTACTGTTTTTCATGGTCATAGAGTACTCAAGCCTACTTTATTTTGTTACTAATTTCTAGAAATAAAAAAATTGCTTTCACTCATGAAATACATATAATGTAACAGTTTAACCCACTTTGCTGTTGAACTGCTGTAAAACAAACACAACAACAAAAACACAAAACCCACAAACAGCAACACAAAACCAATAAAAAAAAGCTTTTCAAATCATGGAACCATTTTGTTTGAAAGAGCCCTTTAAGATCATCAAGTCCAGCCATTAACCTACCACTGCCAGGCCACCACTGTTTAGTTGCATGTTTCTCAGCACCACATCTGCATGTCTTTTAAATACCCCCAGAGGTGGTGACCCCACCACTCCCCTGGGCAGCCTGTTCCACTGCTTCACAACCCTTTCTGGAAAGAATTTTTTGCTAATATCCAACCTAAACCTCCTCTAGTGCAACTTGAGGCTGTTTCATCTTGTCCTAACACTCCTTACACAGGAGAAGAGACTGACCTTCACCTTGCTACAGTCTCTTTTCAGGCAGCTGCAGAGAGCAGCAAGGTTGCTGTGCACTCTAGAAACCCACTGTTGCTCCAGCAAACTGTTGCTGTAAAACTCCTAATAATATAGTGGTGCCGCATTAGCTCTCTCAGAGACTTAAATCCTCTTTTTCTTTGATTTGGAAAGACTAGCTAAATTTGGCTATGTTTGTACTTGTAAATAAAATGAGTCAGGCACTGTTCTTGGGCCCTGAGGCCAGGCAGCATGGCACAACAGGGCTGGTTGCCACCATTCTTACTAATACTGAACCACCCCCTCATACCCCACACCCAAAATATCTGCATCCAGGGAGTGATTCCTGACCTGTGCTAATCATGAACCTCCCTGGGATTTGTTCAGGAAAACAACAGCTGACATGGGCCCAAACTATTAGGGACTATCCCAATAATATAACACCATAGTTCCTCACTTGCCTAGGTCATTGTGGCTGTCGTAAGTGTATAGAGATATAGCTGGAGTGTGTGTGCACATAAATACATGCACTTGTGCACACACATGCAGTAACATGGGGGCCTTTCATCTGTATTACTTCTGTTTGTACTTCCAGTAATGAAATTGACTTTCAACTGCCTTCTTGAGGAGTGAGCTGCTTAAAGGGCATGCTGGAAATACTTTGTCAAGAAGTTTACTGTGTAAGGCTTTCAGGCTTCTATTTCCGAATCTTTCATTTGTACTAGGAGCCAGTCAACTTAAGTATGATATCGTTATTCTTTCCATGCAAAATATAGCAGAACAATTTACTTAACTATGAGCAATTAGAAAATACATTATCAGTCTGCAGAATGAGTATAAAAACTAATTGTGAGGCCCAGCCTGTGTTTCTCTATACACCTTGCTAATGAGTTCGTTTGCTGTAAACTAGACAGCCCACTTCAAAACGCATCTCTGCCTTAATATATTGTATTAAAGAAGCATGTCAGCTTAATTTTAAAGCAACCTAACCCTCAGGGAGCAATTTTACTCGAGTTCTTCTGTTTCTTTTCTGTTATTAATTGCATCCATCTGCCAGAGCAGGTGCAAAGGCTTTAACTAAGTCCTATGATTTTAGCACTACCTCTTGAATTTACCCCATCTGTGCGAAAGCATAAAAATAATCAATGTCTTTTGGGGTTTTTTGTTGTATTTTTTTACTTCCCCTGTTCCTGCTGAGTGCTGTGATCTTAGATCTTCCTAATCTTGGTCTGATAAAACAATAGCAGCAATATTTAACTCAACATCCTATTTAATAACTTGCCCAAATACAACTGGGATTTCTTGTTTGACTTGAGAATTAGGAGCTTTTGTTGTTTTCCATCGGACTATCTCTGCTTTCACCAAAATTTCTAATATTTTTGAATTGTGGTAAGTGGTTGTAAAATATGCACCTAGGGACTTTCCATTGCCATCTTTCTCTGGACTAGGAATTGTATATGTGACAGGAAACAAGCCTGTGTCTACTGAACACAGTTTAGCATAGAAAAGACTCTTCTGTGCTTCTGCAAGTTAAAATAACCTCAGTTAGTGGAGGGTTCAGCTGTGTTACTATCAACTTTAATTGAAATAATAAAACAAGTTGTTGTATAAACTTTTTTGCAGCAAGCAGCAATATTTTCAGTTTAGTAAGATAGTTTCATATAGTTAAACAGGGAAATCATGCAGTGAGAGGAAATCATAGCTTAATAAATCTTAATGATTTCCTTATTTTTGTGCCATTCATTATAGTGGCTTTTAATGTTCTGTCCATCCTTCCAAAAGAAGACAACTTTTTGTGCTATAATCTGCTTGACTCCTCAACTACAAATTTGTGGTGTATCTTGTGTTTCCTGTAAGCTTCACGTCGTGTGAGCAAAGACAGGAACATTGTGTCTTTGGTGCAATAAGCATACTGGCTGGGTTTTTTTCCCTGTTTACTCACCTTCACTTATTTTAAGTGATTATTTCCAAAGTGCAAGTAAACCATATGTTTTGTAAGGCAAGTAGCTATTTTAATAGAACTGAGTAATTTTTGATCTTTTGCATGGGTCATTTTCAAACACAAACTGAATACGTTTGATATTTAATTATTTGCCTAATGCTTCAGTGTTCAGTTATTCTCAGTCTGAGTTTACAAGATTTTTGCATCAGTTGCTCGCTCTACATGAACAATTGGTGATTGTATTTTCCTACTTCAAGACTACTTTTTTTAAGAGGAAAATGAATAATAGTGAATTGGACTTCTGGGGAGTGGAATAGGTGATCTTTGCTGTTCTGAAATGTTGTATTTAGTGCATTAAGGAGTCCTGTTTTGAACAACAGTGGATACTACTTTGAAATGTGCCTTTTCCTTATTCTGTTAATTCTGTTGTATGGGAGAGTATGATCATTTCTGTTAAGGTTCAGATTAAGGCGTCTTGTTTCAAATGAAATATAAAGAGGTCAAAGTGAAAGTAATGAAGTGAAGCTTGAATTAACCCTTTTTGTTGAATTTGTCACTTTTCCCTCTCTAGTTTTCAATGAATCCTGTTCAACATGGAAGCCCCATTGTCTAGGCAGTCAGGAAGTGTCCAGCAGAACATTGTCACCCTTATATCAAACACAAAAGTGGCTTTAATTATTGAGAATGTGATTTTTATTTTGGTGGTGTGAGGTTTTGTTGTTTTTATTTGTTTCCCTTGCAGGTCTATTTCTCAGTGGTTTTATTGTGTTCTGTTACAGGTAGCTTGCTGGTAAATGTAAACCAGCTATATTGGCTTATAACCCTGTTGTGACAGTGTTTTTCTCCCTCCTTTTTGCTATTATGTTTTTTCTGTGAAGATATGAATAAAGTGCAGTCTTCATAATATTGTCTAGATTGTCCCTAATTTTGAAGTTCGACTTATTTTTTACTCTTTTCCCTTTACAAAAGAAGGGTAGCCTAAATGCTACAGATTTTCATAAGAAATACTGTTAATATTGTTAACATGGTAGCAGCTTGGAAAGTGTGTTAGTCTTAACTCAGCCCTGGTAGAAGGGAATAACAATAACTGAGTTTTTAATGTTTGATGTCTTTATCCAAGCCTACAAAGAAAGGCTGGAGGAAATGGGAAAGTCATGTCTGGGAAACTTTCTTCATATGTTTTTCTTCAGCATAGAGGCAATGTGTCCAGAATGTGACAGTTAAATAGTGATCTGTTTAGATGACTATTCCCGAATCCTTGAAAAAGCAGTCTGATCCTACAAAAGCAGATATTTAGTAATTTCTGAAAAGTTACTGAATGTGAAGGTTTCTCTTTTTTTTTTGAAGGTGCAGTGAGGTGCTGAGTTTCCTGCCAGTTCTAAAACCTTGGATGCTTTCATCTGCCTGTGCCTGTTTTTCTGACCCTGTTTTGGAACAAATACTCCTTTTTTTGCCATAGATACATGGCTCAGGCCATTTATTTTCCATGTGCAGCACAGTTAAATTTTGTCAGGTTAAAGGGGAATAAAATGGGTTCGTTAACTCAGTTGTTTTGTGCTATATAAATTGCATTTGCCACCTTCTGTCAACGTGCTTTTTTAGTATTCTTTCTAACCCAAGGTTATAACTGATAAATGGCAGCATGCTCGGGGAGGGCTCAGTTGCGCTGCTGACAAGAGACAGTGCCAGGGTCATCGGGTCAATGTGTGCTGAGCCTCAGAAAGATTTTCCCCATGCTGCTCATGTGGTTGCAGTGTACTAGCTCCATAGCTGTCTGGCTTCACCCTCTAATGCAGGTGAAGAGACTGCTTAACTTCCAGATGATGAAGTCCATATACTGAAAGGATTGATTAAAGCTTGGCTCACGGCTCCTACAAGAGAATGTTTAAAGGCATCTTCTGAAGAATACCACTTTAGAGAGCTTTCTCCATTCAGTAACATATAGAAGCTAAGTGTAATAATTTTGCCTTTTTTTTTTTTTTTTTCTACAATCTTGATGCACCTTCTGGATGTGTGTGGGATTTATTACCTTTCTACTTCAGGAGCATGTTCTGCTGCTCTTAAATTCAGTGAGACCCATCTCTCAAAGCTGTTCAACCCAGTTTCATAACCTTGCAGAGCCTCATGACATAAAGTCCACAGAGTTAGCTTGACTTAGTTCAGCTGAGTGTCTGTTCCTGCAAGTCTGCCATATCTCTTGCCCATGTAGAAAAGTTATTTTAATTTACCAACACTGGGATTATAGGTTGTTGTGACTTTTATGGAAACCAGGCAGATCTGCTCTTTTAGCAAGCAGAGCGTGGTAGACCCTTGGGGTGCATGACAGTTCAAGTACTTTAAAAATATGAAAAAATATAACATGCATCCTTTTTTTGGCCAAGGCTATAATATTCCTTGCAAATCTGCTTTCCCTTGTCTTTCTATATGTTTTCCGTCCATTTGACTAAATTATGCCAGTTGCATTTTCAATCTGTCATAAAGAATTAGTAAGCAGTTAAGGACCTGTTAAGAGTGTAGTTGGTTGAGACACAAAGCAGAAATATAGCCTATAAACTACTCTTAGGAAAAATGGGGAAATTTTGCAGAATTCATCATAGGTGAATGCTAAACAACTAAAATTCTGGAACGGTACTTAGTGTAAGGCAGTTTGGCCTGTAAAAAACCTAATTTTTTTAAACTTAAAGAATGCAGTGATTATCTAAACACCCTAATGGAAAATGTATTCCAATTCCAGGTCCTTTTGTGTTTCTGTGTAAAGACAGAACTTGCAAAAGGCTGTAGTATCTTCATGTGCAATTGTATCAGTGACCTCTGAAGGAGGAATAAAGGACTCTAGGAAGAGGCAAAATCATCATAGCAGTCAGAGTGAAGATGCTGTAAGCAGTAAATTGAGATTTAAATCTGTTTTAAAATACAGGCCTGGAGGCTTTAGTTAAATGGCTTGGTTTCACTGACATTACCATGAAAGCATCACCTTTGAATTTTATTCAAAGTGCTCCCAAGCGTTCACCATTTTGGATGAGTTGAGGGGCCCCTTCCTGAGCCAGACTAAATGAGTAAGGGTTGCCTTAAAACCAAACAGAATAGTATTTATACTGAGTACTTGTTCCTTATGAAGGTGTAGGTGGACAGTTTATTACAGCTCAGCATTGTGCTGATAGCAGTGGTGGTGTGAAAGCAAAATGTTATGAAAGACTCCATATGGTTAAATCAAATTAATTTGTTTTCCGTGTTTGCCAGAGTTTCTGAACCCTTCCTGGTGGGTACCACAGCTAGTATTGTATCGCTGAGGTGCTACTTGACTAAGATATTTATTTTTTTATAAGAACTAAGTGTGGGATCTTTTCACTGTTTATGCAAATAGCGCTTGGTCTATTCCCAATTCCTTACCTGTCACTTTATTATTCAACTTATTTTGAGATTCTTTATGCTGATGCTCACTCAAGCTTCCTGCATTCTCGCTTTGTGTGGCTTACCTGTTGGGCATGAGAAGCTGTAGATTGCTGAAATGGTGAAACTTGCCTGAATAGTAGAAGTTATGCCTGGGAAGTGAGTTTTGAGCTCACAATATGTAATATTTTTTGTGAATATTTGAATGCAACTCCTTCATACACTGAGTAGAACAGATGCCATGAGGCATTTTTTTAACTTGGCCTGCCGGCCAGGCTTTCAAGTACTAAAATGCTCTTTATAAACTGCTTGTGAATAAGGAGTAGGATAAGAATTAGTCAGAACTTTAGCAATAATTTTTAATGGAATATATTTACAGGAGTTGCAACTCTTCTATGAAATAGTATACCCACAAATGCAGCTCTAATGCAAAGCCTTGTTTGGATCTTGCTTGTGCAATTTTATTGTATTTTAGTGGAATTTTAATGTAATCTTGGAAGTAGTTGTCAGATGAGCCCAAGCAAACAGTAGAAAAATGCAGGACTATTTTTTTCAGTGAAGTCACTACAGGCTCATAGAAGTATGAGTAACATTAGGTAGATAGATTTGTTTTTCACTCAGACGATGTTATTTTCAGAATGACAAGCTTGTAGAATCCGCAGGAAGAGCATTGGCACTAATTATGACTAGTGCTTAACTGTATTGCATGAAGTATTTAACCACTGTGTGGTCTGAGATGCTCAGCTTTATATGTTCTCAAAGCTTTTTCTTTTTAAGTGGTCACCTTAAAATGCAATGATAGTATATTTTGAAAATCTACTGAGTCTCTTTTCAGGATGGGTGTACAGTTAGAGTAAATTTACATCAGTGGGACTGTGTTAGTTTAAACCAAAATGTAAAATGTGGCTCTCCAAACCATGTTCTAAATTGTAAAAACCTCCTTTTGTGGATTTGTGTGTTTAGTTGTGCTTAATAATTTTCTCTGATTAGTGCAGAATTCATGATCTCATTTTTAAAGTACTTGTATGTGCTTAAGCTTTGTCTGTGTCCAGTGCTTTGCTAAAATGGTTAGCAGTGTAAATGTAAAAATGTGTGCGAGTGACTTCAGCAGGAAATTCTCCATTGTTTGGAGAATTCTCTCTGTCCATATATATCTGTTTGTGTGTATATATGTGTGTGAAGACTAGAAAACAAAACTTAGGCAACTTCTAAGATTTTATTCATAGAGGCAGAACTTTATCCTGAGGAAACATGCTTGATTTCAGAGCTCTTCAATAGATGAGCTTGTTTAAATATAACTTTCAACCTTGACTGCTTGGTTATAATTCTCAAAGGGCTTTTTTTAAAGTGGACACAGGGGGCTGCCTAAAAATAAACCTCAGTAAATGTCTTTGAATTTTTTCTTCTTTTTTTTTTTTGAGTTAAAACTTATCCCTACAGCCAGATGAGTCAGCTTCATCTTCTCCATGTGCAGCTGGTGTGGTGGAAAGAAATGGTCTTTTTAAATAACTATAACAGTCATAGCTATTGCAAAAGAGTGAGTGGGGAGGAAAATTAAAGAAATTAACTGGGAAAAAGCCTAGGCCAATGATGACTAGTAGTGTGATAACTTACAGTAAAGAGAAAATGAATTAAACCATGACATGAAAGCTGTGTATTAATAAAAAGTCGTAGTGACAGTGCCCTACTGTTCTGTCCTTGCTCTACATTTCACTGTCATGATGACTAGGAGAACTCCAGTCTATGAATTCATCATTAAAATGAAATTAAAAAAACTTTTCATGCTTAACATCAAATCGCAAACTTTTTGAAATGCTAAGAGATGAGTAAACCCGTTTTGCGAATGTACAAATAATCAGAGTGGGAATCATCACTGTGTAGGGTTTTACATTTTGCTTTGAAGGTGAGGTTTACTTCTATCCAGAGCATGCTATATTCCTATATTTGTCCAGTCTTTTCCATAATGACTTCACTGATTACAGGATCATTCCTAACTTTTTCGCAGATCAGAACATACCTTCTTTAGTCAAAGTGACATCGAATTTTACCATATACTTTTAAACTGCACAGTTAACTAAAATCTTGAGTCTCTGTTGAGCTCGTACGATCATTCTTGTCTTGCTCAGTATTTTAGTAAAACCTGGTTTACATGACTATCCAAGGGACAAGAGGAAAATAATAGACCATCAAAGAGAACTTTTTTAACCGATATTTTTAATGTTTATTTTGAGGGGAAAAAAAAATCTGTTAGACTCACAAAAAAAGAATACAACTGTTTAGAAGACATCTTCAATACAATTCTAAATCCCCTTTGAAGTACTGGGAAAGGCGTAGAAGGAAGGTCTACCCTTTGTTTCTGTCACTTTGTTCTTTTTTTTTTTCTTCTGTGCCCTTCTCAGCTCCCCAGGGGCTTTTGCTTACAGTGTGATAGTGACATCGTGTGTATCACCAAAAAAAGAAAATACAGTAGTTCAGCTGTAATCTTAGCTTCTACTGCCCACACAGATTCATGAACTCTCTTCCCTTAACCTTGCCTTTTGGTAACTAGGAAGCTTGGAAGGACAATTAAGATGGAAAGCAAAGTTATGTACCATATTGAGCTTTTATTGGTTTTGGTTTTCAAAGGTGACAAAAAAAATTTTACTCCCCAAACCAGATTAGAGTTGATAGGGTCCTTGCCAGGTTTCAACTGATATTTTCTGGAGAAATATTCTGGGCAAGGTTTTATTTCTACTCTCTCTGCCTGTTGTGTTCCTGTCTAGCTCTCCTCATCTCCCATGTCAGTCACAGTCAAAAGGGCTCAGCTCTCTGTTCACTGAACTAGGTTATGAAATGACACACTTGCTGAATAGAAGATGCTGTACTGATGTTGTTGAGTAGGAAGTCAGATTTAACTATGTCTAAAGGCCCTTTTACTGAAGTTGAGAAGCCACTCTGTGGATGGGCTTGGCTTTGTGTCCTCACAGGGCTTTGTGTTACATAGCAGTATACCTAGAGGAAAAGAAGAATAAACAGGGGAGAACTGAGCTCACTTTTCTCCAGAGCATTCATTTGGTGCATCTTTCTTGGGTACAGCACTGCTACAGGCTTGCAGCTGCTAGAAAGTATGCTAGTAGTGGACTGACAAGCCAAGGCCTCTTTCACATTTGTAGGAGGTGTTTTCATACAATAGAATGTGTGGAGCTGACATATTACATCACACAGACATGTCTGGAACCCCGGGAGTCTGCTGGATTGGCTAATAGAGCATGGCCACTACAGATTGGGCTGAGATGGTTCCTTGGTGTGTGAGACTGTATGTGCACTTTCTTTATGGATTATGAGCCTGTACTTGGCAATTAAGCTTTGGAAAGAAATACTCTAAACACAAATGCACAACAAAATGTCCGTTGGAGTCCAGCAGATGAAGTTAGAAGGTAATTGTCTTCATGTTGAAGGCAAGGCCTGTTGAAATTTATAAAATGTAACCATATTAACATGTGTGTGGTTATTAATAGAGATGGATAGTACAGTCTTGCTATTTCTAAGCTATTTTCTAACAGGTCTGTCTCTATATCCTGCCTGCATCTCTTTGAAAGAGCTTGTAAATAGGTTGCCTCAGATGGGGTGTTTGTCTTGTGTACCCTTATTTGCTGCTGCCACTGGACATTTTGGTTGTAGCACTGAGTTTTTCAAAAACAGTAACAAAAAAGGGCTCCCACATCTGTTTGCATTTGCCTTTCTGCATTGTGTCCCCTTCCAAGGCCAACATAGCCTTGCCCATTGAATAATGCTTCAGTGAACTGTTCCTCTCAAACTCTTTGTAGTCCTCAAAGAGCATGAGTCCAGTATTCCTGGGACAAAACTCCTTTGTGCATTTCAAAAGGCATCTGTGTATTTTATGGTCTTTGAATGAACCAATGCTGATAACAAAAATGTGGAAGGGCCAGATACTGACCATCTATTGCTAGTCCGCTGTGTTCCTGCGCTTCTGAAAAAAAAGTAGCACTTTCTAGTCACGTACCTGTGACAAACTTGCTTCCTAGAGAGCATTTTCTGCCTGCCCTCTGGGCTGGAAAGAGTTTTCCTCAGTTGCTACCCTCAGCACTGCTGCTCCGTAACAGAGGCAGGTGCGTGGGCAGCTGAATTCCGTGCAGAGGGAGGGAGCCCCTGGATTGGTAACTACATGGGTGTGCTTACAACTGGGTGCCCCTGGAAGGCATTTGTGGGAGAGGTTATACCTGAGAGGAGTCAGAAATCCAGGCAGACAGTGAGGAATGAGGAAGGTGCTCAGTTTTGTTGTTTGGAAGCGTTGTCTCTGACAGTTTGTGTGGGAATAGAACAGAAGATGGTTCTGAGAGAGCTGCTTTTTCTTGCAGTCTGCATTCCAAATTGAACTGCTATATTTGACTTCCATTATCTTTTTTATGACACCTACAGATAAGGATAAAGTGCATTGTCAAATGAAAGGAATTTGGCAGTGCTTGTTCCAGAGCTGTAAACTTTTTAAAATGCATTTGGGCACTTACCTCATGGAATCACAACTTCAGTAAAAGCTGAATGCAAGAACTGGCAAACATTCACTTTTCCAGTTGTTTTTGCTCTCTTTGCTCCTTCAAATGTTGCATATTGGATGCAATCCGTTTAACTTTTAAGCTACATGGGGTATGCTAGAGTTTAAACTCCCCAACTTGCTTAAACAGAAGGGCAAGAGAAAGAAGAATGGGTGTGAACAGCAGATCAAGCATGAAGACAATAAACTTAGCTGACTTCTGGAATTGCAGCTGGAATGTTGTGGAATTTGATACAGATGGAAAATAGAAGTTGAAAAGTGTAAAATTTCCAGTGTGGGTGCCATTCTGAGTAGGTTGTGTGGGTGGAGAATGGTGCTAAATGCCAAGTGGGCAAGGAGAACTGAGTGTCTCTTTCCAGCTAGTAACAGACAGCTAGCAATGGAAATAAAAAACACACCATAGTTTAACTGTCCCAATGCAGCTGTTTTGCAGTAAATCACTAATAGTTACTGGTAAAGCTCAGCTGATCGGCGTTTGCTGCTTTCTTGTCCAGAGTTATTTTTGTCAGTAGTTGCAGTATGATTTTATTTAATGTCTTACTGTATGTAGTCAGATGGTACATGTGGTTCTCAAATCTTTTTTAGCCAGACTATGACATACAGCAGGTCAAAAGTTGGTTTGAGTATTCTGGTTTACTATCACTTCAGTATGAAAGCACCATTACTTCTAAGAATGAAGTGCTGTTCCTTGTAAGGTGAGGACTTAAGGTTGGTGTTACTGGACATCTCTGCTCCTGCTTTGTTCTCAGATCCTCAGTTCAAGTTCTGATGCTTTGTTTTGGCATCAGGCCCAATTTCAGGAGCAGATCTTTTCATATGCTCCAGATGTATTTCCTGAGTGTTCATGTGACTCACCTTCTGAAAAAGAATGAGCATGCAGCAAACAATTCATCCTTAAAAAAAAAAGGAAAAAGAAAAAGGTGGCTTTCACTACAGGGAACAGCTGCAGTACATTTTCAGAGACAGTTTTTTACCTTGAGAGTACATGACAATACTGTCTGGTACATTATCATAGGGAAGAAAAGGGGAAGGGCAAAGTTATTCTGCTTAATAGTCACTGAGTATTGAGAGTGTCCTTGGCTACCTGTCAATCTAAGATAGATCCCCAATGACCTGCAAGAATCTGATATTCAGGATGAACTCATGCTGTTTTGATGGCAGAAATCCTTTGTATTGAATGGCCTAAAACATTTCTTCTCTTATGTGAGGCTTTAAAAAAAAGCTGTAAAAACTTTTGAATGTTTATAGTAGTTCTGGATAAAATTTGAACAAAGTGGGGGTCATTAGTAACAAGAAAGTGTTCCTTAATTTTTCAGAAGGATCTGACTGTTAAAATGCAGAGCAACTCTATTGTAATGGGAACAGTTTAACTCTGTGTAGGAAATGGGGTATGAGGATTGTAGTTATTTGGCTTTTATCAGTCTAAGAGAATATTTTTTTAAGTCTCTAGCTTCTGAGAAGGTGTAGTTCTCACAGTTATGTCTCCTACAGAAGACTTGGAAGAATCCCTCAGTAATATTTAAAAAGCCACTTTTGGCTACAGCCAGAAAATGCAGCTGTGCTATAAGTAGTGCATCCTAGAAATGGAAATGACTCAGCTCAACAAGCTTCCCAAATTTATAGGTGGTTCCCTTCAGAAAGAACTGACACGGCAGTGCATGTGGTAATTACCTCTGTGAAAGAAGCACATGTGCTCTTGCGATTGAAATATAGAATTTAAGAGCAATGTTGGGTGTGAGGTCGTAATTGAGAAGTCATTTGAGATGCAAAAGCAGAAAAAATGGGATGGGTTTGTATACAGGCAGAAACTATAACCTTGGGTAGCTGTTCATAAATAATATTAACATCAAGTTTTCCTTCCACTGAATTTTAAATGGTTAATATAGGGCTTGGAGGAGGGAGATTGTTTGTTCTTTTATCCTACAGGTTTTGTAAAGTATTTGGAATGCAGTCCTGATTCTTCCAAGTCTTCCTGATGCAGCTGGGGGAGAGACGTTGTAATTCTTGTGTCTATTCACCACTGGCTGTGTTTTGAAATCATAGCCCAAGCAAAGGGAAATGCATAACTTTACCACCTCTCCCAGCTGTCGTCACAAGAAACACTGACTCAGACACACCTGTGAGTCAGAATTCCTTTTGTTTCCTTCCTGCTGCCTTGTAGTAGTAATTTGCCTCTTATTTCAACTGTAACCTTTCCTGCTCTTCTCAACCTCTGCATCGTCTCACTTAATTGGAACAGGCAGAGGAAGTGAAATTAAGCTGTCTCTTGCTGTCCTCTTCCAATCCGTCTATTCTGAAAAGAGGGCAAACAGTCAGGAACGTACTCTGTTCCTCTGTGCTTGAGCACAAAATTTGAGTAGACAGTAAAGAATTATAAAGAGACTTCTCATTTTCTCTGAACTGGTAAGTAACCAAGTCATAAGCTGTATCAATAGGTAGTGGACTGAAGAAAAGCAAAGGTCATGATGTTTCTTGAAGGCACCAGAGACACTCATACAAACTGCTTCTCTGAAGGCTATATAGCTATGCAGTTTATTCAAATTAGCTTTCTTTCCTCTTGTTTCAGCAGCAGTTGTGCTGTCAGTGGAGCTTCTGTTGTGTTATGCTTTTACTTTCCAGAACATAATTTGCTATTGATTTTTAACCTCCCTTTAAAAGTACCTCCTCTTTCAGCTATTTTTTTTTCCCAAAAAGAGATCCATTATTGTGGTGATTCACTTCTCGGTTGTCTGCCTTGGCTTCTCTGAAGGCTTTGATATAAGTGCTGAATTACCTGTTTTGCCAAGACCTTTCAAACTGGGTTTCTGAAATAACAGATAATTTAGGAAGAAAATTTATGGCTTTACATGGAGATTTGTAATGGTAGAATACCTACTTAGACATGCAGACAATTATCTCTAACAAGGAAAAAAAATCACCACTAGTCTACAATATATTTAGACATTAGTAAGAAATGAAATGAGTTAACAGGAGTAACAAATGGTCTGTGGTTAATTCGATCACTTCCTTTGCTCAAAAAAAGCAATCATCAAGTTTTAGAAAGCTTATTCAAATGTGACAGGGACAGCCCCTAAGCAACAGTAGCAGGAACATCCACTGCTAATCATTTTCCTTTGCCAGTTCTTATTCCAGTCCTGCAATTGTTCTTCTCACAAAAAGGAAATATGATCAAGATGGTTTTACTTGAACAATGACAGACTAAATGTTCAAAACTACAGCTGCTGAAACTTCTTAGAGATTAAAAGTTTCATTAAAAAATAGTTTATAATAAAATGTGTCATATGTAACATAGCTGATAAACCTTGTGCAGAAGTTGTCTTTTTTTCCTTTTATTAAGCACAATGTGCTTCAAGCTGGGGAACACTGGAACAAGAAGTAAGGGTGTTAAAAGTGCCTTTTCCTTTATGAGAATTGTGGAACAGAATCAGAGAATCCTATACAACTTTGATTCCTTAAAATTCAGCGTGGTTTGGATTCTTAACTAGACACAAACTTTTGAAGTTGATGGAACCAGAACTAAAAGGCATATTTTATGGATCGGATTTTGAGTCAAAGAGCAGAAAACTTAAAATATAATTTAAAAAAACCTAATTTTTATCATCTAACCCAGAATCTAGTAATGACAGTCAAAGAGCTTATCCTTGGCATATCTGAAACAACTCTGATCCCGGTTCAAATATCAAGTCTGAACTTGGCCGTTGTTCAAAATACAGATTAAGAAAGTACATCTGTGGTAGATTTTTCCTTTTAAACAGGTTATTCATTACTTGATAAGCAGCGCCATTATTTCCCCCTCATGCTGCATCACAGTGCTTTCACACTGTATGGCCATTTCCTTCCACATCAACTTTTTGCATACAAAAGCATCCTGTTTAAATTTGCGAGTTCTGTCAGTGGATATGTGTCCTGTTTGTATGACATTTCATGAAAGCTTTCAGAGAAGCTTCTTAATCTGATTGCTAATACAAGATCAGCACTTTTGCTGATCGTAACAGGCTTTCAGTTTATTATCTTTGCACTGCAGTACAAAAAAATGCATTGTTCATTAGTCTTTGTTATAGATCTATGTAACTTGCTGTCTTACCATCTTGGGACAGAATTTAGATTTTCATTTCATAGAAACATAGAATGTTTTGGGTTGGAAGGGACCTTTAAAGGCCATCTAGTCCAATGCCCCTGTGGTGAGCAGGGACAGCTTTAACTAGATCAGGTTGCTCCGAGCCCTGTCCAACCTGACCTTGAATGTTTCGAGAGATGGGGCTTCTACCACCTCTCTGGGCATCCTGTTCCAGTATTTCATCACCCTCACTGTAAAAAAAAAAAAAATTTCCATATATGTAGTCTACATCTACCCTCATAGCTTAAAATCACTATCCCTTGTCCTGTTGCAGCAGGAGTACTCCAGGTGGGGTCTCACCAGAGTAGGGTAGAGGGGAAAAATCACATCCTTCTACTTGCTGCTCATGCTTCTTTTGATGCAGCTAAGGATGTGATATTTAGTTTAAGTTCTCTACCAGATATTTGTGTATTTACCTGTTTTAGGAGGTGAGACATGATTTTGAATTATTTTGTCTGCATTTTTTGTAAATTTGCTTGGATGTTGCTGGCCATACTCCAGTTACCTTCTGTGGTGGAAGTTGGCATTTACAACCAGGATGATGCTGCTAGCGTTTGCAGAAAATCTTTTCTTAAGCTCCTAGCTTAAGAAGTTATTGTTATTGTTATTGTTAAGTTATTGTTAGTGTTACTGTTTGGTTTTGAGACTTTTTTGCCATAAACCATAATCTCCTAGGTCAGCTACATGAAAAGCATTCAGAAGACCTAAACTCAGTGGCAGAAACAGTAATCATTCCATTCTTTTTATCTTGTTTGTTTGCTGGCTCTTCCCTCTCCTCTACATTGCTTTTAAATTAAAGACTGACCTACTGAATCTCCAAGCATAGGTGGAAATATTGAGGACAACTGATGTGATATTCACTAATTATAAACTTACACAAATAAGTTCTCCTGTGAGATGAGTAACCAGCTTGCAAGAAGAATTGTGGCAAGTGCAGCATAAACCGTGAGTGTGGCTCAGTTAAAAGGAGGCACATTGTACGAAGAAATAGATTTTACTTGGGTATGCATAAATATATTAATTTAGCAGATTCTATCCCTTTAGCAAGCCATTTGTAATAGTATATTTTCTATGTTATTGCTGTTTGTATTATTAACAGACTGCTTCTACTCCAAGACTCATTCCCTCTGTCAAAATTTAAGTTTGCATCCACTGACAGCAGGAGTGGGACTGATATTCCTAGCTCTCTCTCCCCCTCGTTTTGGGATGTTTACCACGGTAACTTAGAATTTTGGTAAGCACCTCAGATACCACTTTTTTGACTGCCATCTGGCCAGTCTACTTTCAAATAGGCTCCAGATCCTGGGATGCTTACATTACATAAACCATTAATGGATGGAGGAATTCTTTTCAGAAACAGGAAGTGGTAGCAGCTGAATAGGAGCATATTTTTATTCTACCAAGGGTTCAAAGCATACTTGCAGTGCCCAAGCATGTTTTTCTGCTCACATTTTTATTTCTATTATTTATATGCTTTTGGAATTTGTTTCTGCATGTTTTTTCCCATGAACTGGGCCACCACGTACTTGGGCCAGACTCTTGCCTGCTAGAAAATATTTAATCATGGATCCATCATTTTGCTTTACTGGATACATACACATACATACAATTTACCAGTTGTATATGATATACATAATTTAAAATACTTAAGCTCTTCTATAAGCTCAAATACTTAAGAGTTCTTAATTTTATTGTGTTTGGAAACCAAAGATTTGGTGAAAGTGACTCATGGTCTGGAATGATAGAAAGTGGAAATAGCAATACACTGAAAGAAAATGTATCTCGTATTTTAAAATAGATAGAAATATATATGTGCATACTGTTTGCAGACTCTGAAATACTTAATCTCTGACAGATGTGGAAATCTTATGATTTCTTTGGCCACATACATTGCTCTCTATCCCTAAAAAGATCATAGCTATTGTACATTGCTGTTCTAAAGAATTTAATCAGTCTCTGGCCATGAGGCTTCATGAAAATCTTGACTCAGATTTTGAATGATGCCAGTGATTGGTTTTCAAAAGTGACTTAAAGTTTTGAGGCCACGTGTTCCCTTTAAAAATAGGAGTGAGGAGACCCTGTTGAGTACTTTGTTGGGTTATTTTTAGTAAGTCATGAGTGGGTGTTACAAGCTAACCTTACAAAATAATTTCACATGATATACTCTATGTTCATAAGCCTAGGCTGGGCCACTTAGGTGCTGGTAATCATCAATGTGTTTGCAGGATTGATGCCTAGAGGAAACAAGAAAATTGGGAAAACGTGGTGATGGTAGTTCTAGCTGTTTGCTAGACAGCTCCTGTTAAAGGTTTCTATGTTAATGGGATTTACAGTGAAGCGAGTGTTGCCAGTCTCTCCTTGGTCATCCAGTAAAACAAAGCATGACTGAGGTGGGTGAAGGAACTTTGCAGCCTGTACCCCCAAACCAACTGCAATATTGCAACACTCATTTCTATTGCTAAAGTCCCTCCCTTCTTTCAAGGAGTATTTACTGCTCCAGTGCTGCCTTAAGCGTAACAGGACCTGGAAAAAATAACTGATCCTCTTTGAATAAAAATGCCTCTGTCTCTTCTGTGGGAATGCTGTAAGGAAGCATGCTGTGTACAGAAGGACTTCCTTCAAAATTTAAGCAGGAAGAGAAGTACATGTTTGTATACAAGGATAGAATTAACTGCAAACCTTCCTTTCCTCCATCCCCTCCCTTTGTTTTTCTAATTCTGCAGCTGGTATCAAAATTGAAGCAGGAGAGAACTCGTGTTCCCTATGTACTCACAAAGGGAATGGGAATTTAAAGCATCGATGCATGTCCTTCTTAAGCTAACATGACAAACATCAAGCAATTTTAAGGTCTGTGTTTAGTCTTGAGTGCTCTTTGTAAAGATGCTTACAAAGTGCTCCTCTTTGTTTTACTGCAGTATAATTTTTAATGCTGCTGACAGTTTTGGATGCCTAAAATCAACCTCTGGTAATTCACAGAGCAGATAGAGCAGACAGCTGCAGTTGTACTTTTTTGAGACTGTTCCACAAGTAAGACTTCTCCCCAATCTTCGGGGACCACTTACTTGGGAAAGTGGAGAACTTGGTGTCAGTATTTATTCAATCCTTGGACTCTTTTCTAAGGTTATGCAAAATGTCATGGCAGCATTGTCATAGCAACCACCGTTCACTTGAAACCGAACGCTGACCACCACTTTTACATACAGCAGCTTTTTCTTTCAAGCTTGTACAGATTGGAGCCAGGGATCTGCGGGTAGGAATGCTTTGTATGCCAGCACTGATGTGCTTACCTAAAAGCTAATTTTGTTAGAATATAATTGGTGGTGGCAGTGTAGGAAGGTAATTTCATGCTTAATTTTCACAGTTAAGTTAGGTGCCTGTTTCTTTCAACTGAGGGGGTAGTTAGGCTTGTATATTTTTCTGATTTGTAACTAAGTCAAAAGCAGATTAATCCACTCAAGCACTAGAGACTTGTACAGCACACATTTGGGAGAAGAGAGCATAAAGAAGTCACCAAGTATCTACTTCAACGCCTTTGCCATCAGTAAATATGTAGTCACTTTGGCTGGAAGCTCTTGAGGACTGAGACCCATTTAACATGTTGATATCTATACAAACATTTGTTACACACTTTAGGCTGTATTATTCCATTGTAATTGACATGCAGGATCCTAGAAACTGATCTTAAATGGATAGTGAAGTGGTATATGTGTTTATGGTACTATGTGAACATTTAATAAAAATATTTGATTGAAGACATTTGACCAGTGTTTATGGTTTTACCATATTCCCCATTAATGGGTGAAGACAGGAGCAATTAGGGCTTTACAGTAATCCTGCTCCCTCTTGAGCCCTTTCATTATAATCCATACGAGTGTATTATAAGTAACTCTGTATCTATTCCAACTTTTAATGACTCACTCAAGATACAAAATAAAAATTCCATTTAAGTAGGCAGCTGCGTAATTTCTGAAACTTGTAAGGATTTGGAATTGTCCTGCTCTGTGGTTAATTCCCATGTGGTGCATTTTTTATTTCTGGTGTGTGTGAATGAGTATGGTTTGGTTTCTCCTTAACATTTACAGGAACAGGAAGCAACAATGCTATTACTACTCTGAGCCTGGATTTTTGTTTTTCTCCAGGCAGAATTCCTGGCCATGAGACTGAGTATGTCACTTGGCACTTGCAAAAACTTTACCTTCTTGAAAAAGAAGTTACTTGCAGCACCATATAAGGACATGAGTTCTTTCTTGATGAGCAACTAGTTTTTGCTAGTAGGGGCTGTTATTTCTGTCTCCCGGAACAGTCAAGTTTAAGAAATTTATATTTTTTTCCACATCACTACTGTGTACAGAGAGAAGCTAGGCTACTCCTAATCTGAAAATTTAAGGAGCAAACTCCATCTGTTACAGAATAGGAGTCTTACTGTATTTTTAAAATATACTTCAGCCACTATCAATAACAATGCCTTGATAATTAAAATTTTCCATCTGAATTAATTCCATCAGTGTAATAAAAAATATATTAAAAGGTTTGATTACTTAAATGCCATTCCAGCCTATAAAACAGTTGTCTAGCAACAGCCCAGCAACTGCATTTCTCTTTTCCTTTCTTCTCTCTCTCCACCATTGTAATTTCTTCTTTGCCCTAAGCATAAAAGATTTTTTAAAAACTATGATTTTAAAACAAAATAATCCCCCTGAATCATCCTTTGCCAGACAGTGACTCCATAATTCTGGTTTTCCCCATTTAAAAATCTGACTAAGGACCATCTCATAGTGTCCATTGCAAGGAACACAAATGAATTGTCAGAAACCCTGGTTATTACTTTGTGTGGAAAGAGGAAGGAAATAGCAACCTATGAACCTTCTTCCTTGCCTAGCAGGAGTCTTATCCTACCCCACTTTCTAAGGGTAGGGAATACTATGTGATTTTGGGGGAAAAAAGTAGATTCCTGCCTGCTATACAAAGAACTGCATTGTCAGCTCTCTTCATTTTATTCCATGTTATATAATATAGTTGAGGTGATCAAAAGTCCAGCAGTTGTTACCCAAAGCACCCTTGAATTTGCTTTTGAAAGAAGCTTCTGTCACAACAGCAAATAAACTCTGCAGAAGTATGTCTCCTAAACCCCCAGCTGCAAATTCATTCTTCCAACTGATGATTAAAAATGTCAGCCTTGACCAAAAACTGTGGTACTTGAGTGTTTGGGGCTGCCTGGATTGTCTGTTCTGAAACCAAGAAATTCTCAACATAGAGACTGAGGTGGGAACTTAGACTTTAAAAGTCAGGTGGCCACAGAGTCTTAAGCAAGTGTCCTGATTTGAGTGCAAACAGAATTAATTCTGTTCAAAGGTTTTTACTTTCCAGCTCCGTTCTAACTGCACTGTCTGAAGTTGGCAGCCTGTTTTCCCAGGCAGTGTCTGCTGCTGGCAGTGGTAACAGCCCATGGTTAGAGTTACTACCAATGGTTGGTGTGCAGACCAAGGCCACTGCTGGATCTTGTGTCCCACGTTGGGGGGTGCAGAAAGTGAAAGGCTGCACCTGCAGGGAGGAGGGGACAGGGAAGGTGACCCCAAACTGACCAACGA
>JANHFX010001376.1:24484-63146 GCA_027560015.1 Chloroceryle amazona
TGAACACAGCTCCCATCTGCTGCTGGGCCCAGTCTGGGACTCTCCCAGTGCCTGCTCCACAGCATCAGTGGTGACGGGATGTCATTACCATCAGGGGGTTGGGTTCTATACTGGTTTTGTATAGATTTGTACATATTCTATTTTATTTTCATTAAAGCTGTTCTAGTTTCCTTTTCTAGTTGCTCAGTCTCTCTCACTTATTCCCTTTCTCTTCCCATTTGGGGAGGGAGAGGAGTTAACAGAGAGCATCTGTGAGGTCTAAGGGGCTGCCCTGACCCTCAGCCGTGACAGCAAGGTATCTTATGAGGTAGAACTTATGTTGTGCATAGCATATCCTAAGCCATGGTTTGGGTCTTAAAACCCCAATCTCAGCAAGGCTGGCTCACAGTGTTCAAAATGTGCAGAAACTTGCTAAACAACAACTTACATGCTGTATAGCTCTGCATGTCTAGGTTATGGTGGTTTGCAAAAGTGTGCATTGAGAGAAATACTCTAAACAAAGTGGTTTTGTAGTAGTGTCATGTATTTTTGGAAATTATCTTGCCCTTTTATATACCTGCAGCATTTGGCCTTCCCTCCCTCTCTCCATTAAGAGGAGACATTATAAAGGTTTTTGGGTTTTGCTTACATTTTTACATACTTTTTATTTTAACATGAATGAAGTTTTTTCCTCATGGAGTATGATTCAACAGAGAAGTCAACCATTTCTTTAGCTTAAAGTTGTAACATGGACTCTATGTTAAAAAGAACTAGTTCCCAGCCTGTCTGTATAAACAGTTGCTTCAGGATAAAACCTGCCTTTCCTTTCTTGAAGGAGCTTGGGAGATCCTTGTTGTGTCCAGAGTTGTTATGCAATTATCTAATGATATCCTCTTGCCCTCTCAGCTGAGGTCAGTGGTGTCTCTTAAGACTTTCAGTACTCAGTAGCATGCCACAGGCTGTCAAGCTTTGAGGGGTGACCATGTTCCTCTAAAATGACATGGGGATCCTGGTTTGCTGTCACAGGGGTGAGTGGTGCCCGACATTTAAACTTTTGCAGAAGGTGGGTGCTGCTGTCAGTTATCCCCTTAATAATATAAATAAAATCAGGCCCTGCTAGTGCCATAAGCCTTTTTGCCTCTCATTTGTAGCTTGCTTGCTACTAAATTTTACATATTTTGTGAAATGTCCTAATAGAAAACGTTCCTTTTTATTTTTTTTTTTCCTATGACTACCAGTAGCTGGTTTTAGTTTGTATGCTCATTGGGTCAAGCAAACTGCTGCTTGAAGTGATTGTTAAATGTCTATGATATCAGCAAATTGCTTAAGTGTATCTTTGGGAGGTTTTTTTTCAGGAGCTGTAGAGCAACTGGAGTAATAAGTGATGATGACATAAAGAATAAAAGGAGCTGAAGTGGGAATTTACAGGAAAGATCATAAGCTATGGCTTTTCCCCTCTGTGATTTCAGGGATACTTTTATTAGAGGCAAGAGAACTTTTGCATGGCTAAAGGGACAGTGAAGTGACTGGAGAAATAGATATTCTTAGAAAAAAAGGTAGGTGCATGAACTATGGTACTAATCATCCCCAAATACACTGTAGTTTGCAACTAAATTCTTCAGAGTAGAGCTACTGAGTTCACTGCTGTCCTTAGTGGAACTGGTCTGTGAAAGCCCCTCTCTGGCTGTGTATTTCCCTGTAACTGGCATGAAGGATGCAAAACATTATGGACAGTGTTTTACACATAGAGAAAGGTTTGCATGTGCAGAAGCTGTTCTTGAAATTAGGATTTTTTAAAAAAAAGACATTACTACTTTCAACAAAACAAACAGAAAAACAACAAAAGCAAGACAGATGTAATGTCTCATTAATAGAACATCCCTTCCTTTCCAGTGTCTGCCAGGTTTTCAGAAAGGTGCTTTTGAAAGGGACAGAACTGCTCTATATAGCTGGCAGGAATCAAGCTGGATGTTTGTTCTTGTATCTGTGAAGGCCTAGAAACCAATAAAGATTTGTTCATTTGAAAGACAAAAAAAAAAAGAAAAATTCTGTTTTAAAGAACCTCATAAGATAAATTATTGTGTTACAGAAGCTCTCTTTCTACTCCTCATTGTGAACACAGCAAGGAAGCATCTACCTACAGCTGCCCTGTGTGTAGCCTGTGTTGGCATAAATCATCCACACCCACAGAGGCACACAGAAGTATTTCCAAGGCTTTTCTTGGTGCTGGCATAGTGCCATCCAGGAGTAACAGCCAAAAGGAAAAATTCCTTTTAGTGATATTCATTGCCCTAAAGCAGAAGATATGCTTCTCTCTTTCATGCTTGCGAGGCAGTGCCAATATAAACCATGACTGAGGCCCTGAAGTGATGTAAGCCCACGTCACTACTGCAAATTCAGTGGTGAAACCTGGGTTTACATTAACCAACCTACTTTTAAGAATCCAACCAACTCAAAGCTTTTGGACAATGAGAATTATCTGAAAATGGTCCTGCTGGTTTATTTTCCTCATTTACATGTGTTTGCTACCTGCATCTCATTCAAAGCAGAGTGGCCTGGTTTCCTTCTGTTTGCTCTTGAAATTTGCATTAAGAACCTTTGTTAGAACCAGCGTGCTCATCTAAGGCTCTAATGAAATGTTGCACTCCCACTTGGAAACTGGAGAGGAGAATGTTGAGATATACATATAAAATATACTAAACCAGCTGATGTTAACCTTTGAAGTTGGAAAAAACAAAAAAAAAAGCTATAAACCTGAGAAGCAATATGTGGTTTTTATGTCTGCTTTGGGGAGAATGTACTGTTCTGTATCTTAGTTCTCTGCAAAGTGTTCAAACTTTTAATTTTATATTGTCAGTCATCCAAGCATTCATTGGATTATGTGTTCTTCCAAAAGATTAAGTACTGAACACAACACCAGACAGGTAAATAATGCTAACATGTAAAATTAACTTGTAAATATATATTTACTTATTTATTTTGCTGCTTCCTGTGTACTTTATGGTCTCTACTTCAGTGAGAGGAATGTCTTCCAGACTGGACTGGAAGACCAGTCCAGGTTTATCTGCTGCAGCATGTTCTTTTGCTACAATACCTTATGGATGCTGGAAGGAATTGTGGATTTGTAAGACTTTGTTAGTAGAATTTTTTCTTCCTTTTTTTTTTTTCCGTTCTTAAAACGAAGGTCACCCTTTTCTGGTCTTTGGCAGATTGCAAGGTATTGTGGGCAATTGGATATGGAAAGCGTACTGGAACATTTCACATTATGTATATTACAGTTGTTTGAAATTATAGTTTCATAGTTATACTATCCTGCAGGCTTGAAAGTAGCCTGTGCCTCAGGTACTGTGTTTTATACCTTTGCTATTTTTTATTACTTCCTTGTAAAGCTTCAAAAGGGAAATGAAATTATACTATCCAGCAGGAACACTACTTCAGTTGTTAGGGTCTCTGTTTTTCACTGAAACCAAAGGCAGAAGTTGTCTTACTGACTTGAAGAAAGTCTTTAATTTATCCTGGCTTGTTTACCAATCAAGAAACATGAGAGATGCTTGTCCTGGTATCTGAAGAGAAGGTGAAAGAATGGCCCAATGTGAGGAGCACAAAAATCGGTTGGGCCAGAGTAGTTTGAAACTGTATCTGAACTTCCAGATCTAGATGAACAATAAACATTTTGGCTGCAGTCTAAGAGCAAAGCTCTGCCAAGCCAGCTAATCTTCCCATGACCTGACAAAATAGAAATGCATGCATGTAACCAAATAAAAGCCACAGCTTTGAGCCAGGTTCTTGACCTGAATGATGAGAGGATCAGGACCCAAGAGTTTATGTTTATATATGTATAGTTCGTATGGAACCTAAATAAATATACTGTGTTCAGAGGCCATAGGGGCAGATTTGGAAAGCTTCCTGATACTTGTCAGCTGTGTTCAGTCACCTAGCTCCCTTGGAAATTGATGCACAGCTACTACTGAGAATCTGGACATAGACACCTTTACCTTTAAGCACCACAGAACTAAGATTTATGGTAGCACACAGCAGGGGGTGGGAATACTGATATAAGGCAAGTTGTGCATCAGGAGCAGTGACATTGGCAGTCATTAATGCAAAAGAGTAACATGAAATGTTAAGCAGATTTCAAAAAGGAATGGAAAAATATTGAATTTGTATATTAAGCAGTTTAAAGTAGAATGCTTCATGGTGAAAACTATTAAATGTACTAAACCAGTAGTTCTGGTACTGCAGATATGGAATAGAAACTGTTATGTTCTTGACCAAATCAAAGCTACCTGCTTTTTTTTGCCTTTTTTCTTTTGTCAGAGATGTTCACTATTTGTCTAAAAAGATGATAAAATAATAATAAAGTATTGTATTAACTCTCCAAGTAGTCATTAAATCACTAAGGAGAACAGAACTGCAGGTGCCTTTGTCCATTGTTATGAAAAAGCTTTACAAATTTGAATCATCTCTAGACTCTTTTGCCATTTCTGACTTCCTTGGCAATCAAAATAGCATTTTTCTATCATAGAAACCATCTCCTTTGGTTTAGTTTCTTGGATAATACTGATGCTGCATTTTCCTGAGACCTCCATCTTGCTTAATAAGTTGTATAAACCTATGAAGTTTAACATCAGTGAATGAAATCTCTACAAACAATGTGTCAGCTGAGGATCTGTCCTCTCCTTTTCAAACCAGAAACAGCATCTACCCAATCACAGCACATTTCTGTATGTACTCTGCCAGCTTGTTACAAGCACGATGGCTTTACTGTTTTAACACTGCGAGTTGTCCAGAGGTCATGCAACAATAGAAGCCACCACTGTGGCCTGAATAATGACTCCTCTGGGGCCAGTGCAGAAGATAGTGTCAGATGCAGACTGACACTATTATTTTTAGTTCTGTGTTACTGGAAGACAAGGTACAAAGGCAAAATAATTGCTATGCGAACTCTTTTCAGTAAGAAAAGACAGAAGGCAGAGAGGGCTGAATGATATAATTTCTTGAAGCCCCTCTCCTAGTCATCAGTTCCTGTCATCTCTTAAAGTTGAAATAGTCCAGAAGCAGTAAGAGTGCTTGTCAAATTCATGCAAATATTAATTATTCTCTTGGGAGAAAATCCAAACTAAAGTTCACTGGCACAGAGACCATAACCAAATGTTATATTTTGGAGGTATGGGTCACCTGTGGTTCAAATCTGTTGCTGATGTAATTCTGTTGAAGGTGTATTCAAACTACTGCCTGTCCTTCCAGGTAGTTCAGCAGCTAAGTATATTTGATATGTTTGATACACTGCTCACATTAGAAAACTGTGAAACACTTAAACAGGGTGATAAACCGAGGTGGGAGTTGTCATTTTTTTTATTTTTTTTTTCAAAATTGGCCTAGAATGCACTACATTTGCAGTAATCTGCCACTTACTCCTGTTTTCCTTAGTTGAATCTATCCCATGCTCAAACTTAGTAATTTATGTAAATAGATTTATAACCCATTTCTACAGAATAGCTTCTTGTTCTTTCAGATTTTTTCTCATTAGTAACTAATGCAAAATATTTTTCCTAATAACTTCATAATTGTGCCTCACTGTTTCATTTTTCTTTAAGTGAATCTCTACTTCTGCAGTATACAAATGCCGACAGTGGTCCAAGCCTCAGAGCAAAGATCTCAAAGTCCAATCTAACTAACAGTAGTATATAACAAGAAAATAATTCTGATGGCTGTCTTCTTTATCCAGTATTACTAGACAAAGAAAAATCCATGATTACCATTTTCTCTTTAAGATTGTTTATTCACTGTAGACAAAGTTCAGGCTCAATACAAATTTTCCTTATAGAATGAGTAAATGAAATTTCCTTATAGAATGAGTAAGGACACTTGTGTATCTTTTTGGAGATAATTAAGTCAACTCTAATCATTAAGCCCCTTATTTGTATTGATGGCAAAAAGCAATCAACCAACCTTAAATACACTGAAGCCAATAGATGAGCCTATTTACAAGATCTCTTGGCTCCACCCTTGTTAAATGAAATCTGCTGGCATTGGGTCATCTGACCTTTGCTGTGTAGGAAGCTAAATAGGACACCTAAGAAGGTGGGGATTATTAACACCAGTGGCTCTTGAGGCTCAGATTTCTTCTCTGGTGGGTTGCCTTCTTATGCTGAAATGGATCACTACTCTCTAGGGGTTTATCCTTTCCTCATGCTTCCTAGAGCTTCTGTGAAAGTTTTAGAGACTACGTGAAGTAGTTGTGTTGTATATGACATGGTAGTGTTTTCTAAATGCAGCAAGATCTTGGTGGTGCTGCTGCTTTACTGTATGAGAGCTTGTTGGAAATAATTTGGAAATGGTTCGGAAGCTGAAAAGTAAGTATTCCTGTGTGCTACGGTTGTATGAGTAGGCTTGATCCACAAGAATTCTCTTAAGTTTTTGTTAAGATTTAACGATGACTTGTGTGAAAAAATATACCTTAATTTGAATTCTTTTTTTTTTTGTTGCCTAAGTGGCTGAAGCAACTGTTTGGACCTGTCCTTGAGCTTGAATGCATTTTTAAAGTAATAGCTTCATATTTATATCAGATATGTTTATCAGCTTGCACAGCTAAATTACTGTAATGAATGAGGAGACAAATATCACTTTGGTTTCAAGGAGGGAAACAAGAGTGAGGAAAAAATGTAGAGGAAATACAACAATTTAGAAAATGCTGATGCTTTGTCATTTGCTTTTTGAACTCTGTGTTTAAGTAATTGTGTTATGTCATTGAAGTAGTCTCCCTGTTGGAGGAAAATTTTTTGATGTATTCTTGTTTTTCCTGTGTTTGCCTGTATCTACTATTTCACACTTATGAAGTATTGATTGAATGATTTTTTTTTTGTGAGCGATGCCAAGTAGGATTATCACCTTTCCTTTTTGGTTTGGCAATTATAAAATATTCTTCTTTGAAATTATAAAGGAAGTTTAGAACATGGGGCCAAAAAAAAGGGATCATTTGAACTAATACATTGAAAAGTGATGAAAGATGTGTAATTTTAAAGACTTTTATCTTAAAATATCTTCCTTCTTAAAGTATCTAGGCCTGAAATACTGCTTTATTAGACTTCTTGTCCCTTGCTAATTCCGGAATGTGCTAGTTTTTAAGTGATAAATCCTGAATTAATTTAAAAAAAAAAAGTTAGCAAAAAATAATTGGTCCTGAAGGGAAAAAAAATTTCTATCACTGTTGTTGATGCTCTTGGCATTTTTTTATTTTTATTTTATTTAAGTAGAATGTAGAAGAGAGAGAGCACACTAGAGTTTATCCTTAGTTCGTAAGTATCAGCTGTATATTTGAGTGTGAATTTATCAGACTATAACAGTTACTGGATTAGTAGTCAGACTGCTTGCATTGTCTTTATGAGCTGTTATCAAAGATTTTGGGGTATAGGGGGGGATTCAGCACACTTAAATATCTTAAATCATGCAAGCAAGAATCTCACCAACTGCAGTTTAAACACTACAGGACATTTACCTAGCTGCTCACTTTTAGTTTTGATGGAAAATCCAGTCTATGTTTATATTGTTTTCTGTTTATATAACATTAAAAAAAAAAGCTGCCATTAACAAAATAAAGAAAACCCAAACCTAGAGATCGTAACTGCAGTGATCTAAAAATTACTGATATCCAAGAGATTTCAAAAGAATGAAAGGATTTGTCACAGTATAAATGAATATAGACTGGAGGAAAAATACAGTGGTTTTGTTATATCAGACTGTGAGAAGGCACTTTGGCTAGAGTTAATATTGCTTAATTAGCATAATTTTAAGGGTAATAATCAGTCTTTCATGTGTAGCTTTCTCTATTGTATCAATGTGTATTCAAGACATTGAAGGGTTTCTCTTTTAATTCCTTTACTTTGTAGAATACTTAGCCTCAAGGAGTGCTCAGGCATAAAGAATTTGTGGTTAATTTCTAAAGCAATTCTTAGGAAATATCGTATATATGCAAATCTTTGCAAGTAGAAATTAATTAGTTCTTATAGTTTAATTTTATTTGGTATATACTTCAGGAATGAGGTTTTTGCGAGTGGCCACAAGTGTGTGGTCTTTGCTAAGATTTACTACTCATGATAAACCTTGTCCTAAGAGTCTTCTCAGACAGAGAGAGAGGAAGGAGTCTCGGTAGAACGGTGCCATTTAAGGGGATACTCTTTGTTTCTTTCCAGAAGAAAATGAGTTGTTAGTACAAATAAATGTTTCACAAAGTACTTAGTAGTAGTGTAGCAAAGAAAACTGTAGTCAGAAGCTTGCCTTGGTTTCCCAAGGCTAATGCCACTACAGCAGTACATACTTATGCAGAAAACTACTGTCTTGCCTAGATTCTGGGAGCGAAGGGATTTGCTTCTGTTTTTACTCTCTACACAGCGTGTTGAGCATGGAGTTGTTTCCATATCCACAATGTGGGAATAATCCTCCTTCCCATTGCTAATGCACGTCTTATGGTAAGTAGCTGTGTGTTGTGTTTAACACCAGCTACAGCCTATTTTCCTATGTTGTCTTTGGTGTGATTACAACAGAAGCAGGGCTGAGGTCCTAAGCAGAGGGATTAAATCAGGACATGCATCCTTTAGAACACTTCTTAACTCTGGAAAAACTGGCAGTAGTACATTCAAGCAGAATGGCATGAAAATGGTATGTTCTGTAATATGCTGTTCTGTACTTGCAACGTATCTGTGCTCGAGTATCAGGATATCACATATTTCAAAGCATTAAGTAGTCATAATGGGGTGATATATTTGTGTAATTACAGTTAATGGCAGAACAGAATTTGGAACCTCTTCCTGGGCACTTAAAAGGGCTCAGCTTGAAGCTGATAGAACCAGCGGATTAAAACTGTGATAGGTACATCAGCTATCCTTTAAAGACACCTTGAACAGCTTCTGCTTCCCACCACTGCTGTTCTTTGGAAAACTGCCTTTTTGGCAATGTAGATGCTAATTTCCATATCATCTTCTTCCCAACTCAGATTTAGCAGTCTTTGCCTCTGAAGCTGGTAGTAGTGGTAGTCTGTGGTGGTGTATTTTTGATCTAAAAGCACATTTTGTGACTTTAAGTACCAGGCAACAAGATTCTCTCTAATAAACTTTTTTCATTTTCTCAAAGAAAAAAGAAAATAAAAAGTAATAATGCAGCAAAAAACCCCAAATGAACCAAAACAACTCCACAACTGAATACAGAGTGTAGCAGAACAGCTTTCCAACTATAAGGAAATAATGGGTGTTGGAAATACAGTTGCACATTTATTCTTGACATGGGACTTTTCCCCTCCGAGTGATGTAAAACTGTTCACTGCATTTTGTCTTTGGTGCTGAGGATGTGCTCCCAGTGTCAGTCCTAAATGCTGTTTGGACCAATGGGCTCCACGTGTGCAGATCTGATGGTGGCTTCACCAGAAATACTGGGTGAAATCATCATTTCTAGACTAATTAGATGGCATTTCTAATAATTCTCTTTTAGTTTATCATTTTCACATTAGTTTTAAACCTGGAAGATGAGCTGTCTTTTAGAGCTAATAACTGATTTCTTGGGAGTTTGTGAATGTCCGTCTGGAGATTATTGTCCCATAGAAAATTCCCTTATTCACTTTAAAATTGAACTGTTACCTCGCCTTTAATGCAAATGGATGGGTTTGGTATAAGTCTCAAGGGGACATCATTTTTGCATCTGTATATGTTCATGTTGCAGAGGGGCTGGGTGGTTCTTACCGCTATTTTTTTGGCTGGCTTTGACAAAAGAGCAGCTGGTTCTACTAATGAATTTTTAAGGTTCCCATTTTTTTCTCTCCAATTTCATGCATGCTGCAGGAAAACAGATTCTGAAGGAAACTCTCATAACACAAGTATTTGTGAAATGACAGTATAGTTCCCAAAGTGTAGTGTCTGCTTTATTTCCTTGACAGAGCTCTTCCACTGTTTCCTTCTTCTGTGGTAAGCCTCATGAAAGATAGGGATGAATAATGATGGGAATCAAATCACCTTGAACTTTGGACAGATTCTTATCTGAATAGGAATAGTGTTGTTTTCTGAATGCAGAGGTTTTGCAAAAATCATCTCAGTATTTCTTTAATCTTGCCACTGGAGAAGTCAATGGTAAAACTCTTGGGCTTTAAGGAGAACCTGGCTATGTCAACATTTAACCTTGGTTGTTCAGGTTTGAACTGGCTTGGATAAACAATTTCATGTCCATACGGAGTCTTGGCAATGACATCAAGCTGTTTTTCTTAGCGCATGCTGTCAAAATTAAAACTGTTTCATCAGTTAACCAGCTGATGTCTGAAAAACTGAATTTTTCATTTTTCAGTCATCTTCTTGAAACTATAACTTCTAATAATTTATATAGGTTTTTGATTTATATGTTGTGAAAACAGAAGTTATTTACAAATGGTACACTCTAACACAATTTCACTTAATCAAAATAATAGCTCCACTGCAATAAAGGTATAGGACAGATCACTGCTTTAAACCCTGCAGGAATTATAAACTTGCAAATTAGGTTAAGAAATAAACAGCATGGTAAAATATGGCTTTTTGGCTATTTTTTTTCCTCCTGTATTACATTCATGATTTCAAGCTTTTCTCCAGAGGGACTAGAATTCCTCCTACTTTATAAATATACTACAAAGTTCACTTTAGCTGTCAGTGTCAGTTTAGATTCAGTGAAGACTTGCTAAATATTATGGTACTTCTAACAAAGGGTAGAAAACCCAGTGTAACCCGATATTTATTCCTTCCATTACAAATTCATTCAGTATCTTTTGAACTTCTGTCCTGCTTGCTCTTATGAGTCATGTTACGATAACGTTTACAGTTTCTACTGGAAATCAAGCCTGTACTGTTATGACTTTGTACTGTAAGAGAACACCCTCTCTAGCACTCCCTGCCAATTCCAGTGTGGATTTATTCGAGGTGTGTCTGTTAGTCATTGTTTCTCTCTCTCAGCTGTCACTAAGAGCTAAGAATTGATGTATTGTTTGTTTATCTTTGGTGAAATGTGTCTTCCACCTGAACCAAGTGTCAATTCACTTCTCAGCCTGAGGCTTGAAATCAACTAGGTATGCTTCCAAAGATAATGTGTGAGTTGGATTTTTATGCGCAATCATGGCTTTTCCTCCTCAGGGAAGTATACTTTAGTTGGAAAACCACCAAGGTTTGGATGAGTGCTCAAGACTTGCACCCCATAACTAGAGTTAGTGTGTGTGTGGAATAATATTCAAATTGAGTGAGGTATTGATGCTTCCTGCTGTGGCATGTGTATCACAACAAAGCAATGGCTGAGAGCCATGATGCTGCCACCCTTCACCATCTACTTATTGCATATATCTGATGCTGATTTGAACTTTGAAATGGGTGTTACTGGATGATAAGCTCCTGAGAAACACCCCTGAACAATTGCAGGTGATAGAAATAATGTGTGGAGGTTTTTTTGAATGAATGCCTGGGTGCTTTTCAGGTACTGATTCATCAATAAGCGCTTACAGCCCTTTCCCACTTTGCCCATTTTGGACTGCCACAAGAGCTAGAGGATCTGATTTCAAGGTCTCTCCCGGAGCTTCTACACAACAGAGACACTAGTAATTAGAGCTTAGCATTATCCAGCTCTTAGTACTTGGAAGTACTGGCTCTGGGTTTTGTATCCTTTCCTCCTGTCCACCTCCTACCTTTTTAAAGGATAAGGTATCAAAGCAGATGATGATATTTTGTCATATCATTGATGGGATATAACACTACCACAGGTCTTTCGTGCCCCCTTCTCCTTACCTTAAATGAAGAGGAGGTAGGTGACCATGGGCTGCTATTATCTATAGCAAATCTGCAAAATCCGTAGGGTTCTGTTCTGCTTTTATGAATGCATGTGCAATCACAAAGTATAAACACAGTCTGAAATGAGTGAGTTATTTAGTAACTTTGCTGTGCAAACACCCCTCTGCTTTTTAATTTTGAAGTACCTATAATTATCAGTGGTATTTTTACCTAGCCCTTTGTTTTGCAGTTTGAACACACTTTTAACTATTTGATTGATCCATAAACTGAAGCCAAAAGAGGAGAAAAGCCCAAGCTCGCTCTCCTAAAGCTCTTGGGGAGGAGGGTCTGTACTACTTGTAGAACAAATTGGATCAGATTACTAGCATTTTGCCTGAGGCCATTCATTAAACAGTTTAGGTAGCATGGAACAAAGGCAATGTACATTCTATGATAATTATGTTCTAACTGCTCAAAACCAAAAAGATAGAATTAAATGTCTTTTGCTAATCTTTTGCTAGTTCCTTTTAGGAGCAACACTATCAACTATGTTTTTTTCTTTAAGAAAACTTTTTTTTCCTTTTGGATTTCTAGTGTTGAAGAGATTCTTAAAGATATATGATCGAAATCCATTCTCTGTGCAATGGGAGTATCAATGGAGTAATGCATTGTGCATTTTCACTGGTGTATCAGAGAGCAAAGTTTGGCCCTTTTAATGTCAAAAAACAAACAAGTGCTCAGTTGGACAATCTAATGGTCATCTGTTTATTAGCAGTTTTAATGCTGTGCTGTACATTTGGAATAAAGAGTAAATTATTCCTGTTTTTCATGTCCATAAAGCAGATATTTGAGGAAAAAACAAAATTAAAAATAAAATAAAACCACCCCCCCAAAACCTCCACAACGATATGTTTTTCTTTTTTGTCTGTCTGCACTTTTTATAAAGAAAAAAACTTTTGGTGGTAAGGATGATGTTTTGTTTGCTTTTGACAGCCAAAAAGGGGTTGAGCTTTTGGTTCCATCTAGGACTCTAGTGATATGCCCGAGGCAGAATGAGAAGAAGATGGAAAAAGAATCCCTTCAAAAAGATTCAGAAATCATTTTGATAAGTCTGTATTTCCTTGCTTGACTTGACAGGTTTATTTCTTTGTAGTGCCACTGGCTATTGCTGTCTTTGATTCTCCGAACTCAATATACTGCAGTAAAGCACTTAATACCTTACAGAATCTGAAATTGTTTTTGCTAAGGCAAAGTGGGGTGTGTGGGATGAGAAGCAATGAGATTGGTGGATTTAGCAGCAGCTGCAAGTAGCTCATTACAGGGCTTTGAGTTTTGGTTCCTGTTGGATCCCTGTGGTAATTCAGCTTTGAGCAAGAGAAGTCTTGAGAGATGGTGACATGAAAGCCTCAAGGAAGAACAGGGGAAGCAAGCTGAAGCAGGTTAGGCAGTAGGAAGATATGTATGCAGCAGAAAGAAAAAAGTGTGATAATCCTTGTCTACATCAGTATACTTCTTGAGCTGTTTAGGTTTTTTTTTCCCAAGGCACACATGATTATTTCAAATATGCTCTCTGGCTTTTGATGCCATGTGTCCACTTGGAGCTGTTTTCTGATTGTGTGCTGGTCAGTATGTGGGCAGTAGTGTGGGAAGTAGTGTATCAGAAGTCCTATGGGTATCTCAAAGTAGTTGGGAAGTACGTGTAATGTCCTAGGTTGTGCAGAGGTGCCAGAATAGAACAAAAGCACTTCCATCGGTGGCTTCAGGATATGTACCTTCACCTTCCACATTGCTGCTTGTAACAAAACAAACAACAACAAAAACAAACAAAAAAAATCACAAACCCAACAAAAACAAAGAACCCCACCACTAGGAAGTCTTAGGATAGAAAGAGGAGGTTAGCCATCAAGTTGATCATAAGCAAAAAAAAAAAGTGTTTTTTCTTTGTCACATGGCAACTATCTTGTGCCTGGAATTGCTGATCTCCATGCTATTAGGGGAGTGGTACCCTAAGTGGAAGTGATGAGAGTCAATTTTTTGTTCTTTTCTGCACTCTACTTGGAGTTTACGTATAGAAAAACTTGATGGAAGATAAATGTATTCACTAAACTTGGAGATCTCATGTAAAGATTTTGTTTGGGGTTTTCTATTTTTATTGTAATAATAGTGAAAACTTATTCTATTCTTCCATGAGCCCTGTGTTCAAGAAATCAGAAGGAAAGAGACACCAAGTTGCCTCAGGGCAGAGTAGTGGCAGTACTTGATGTATGGATATAGTTTGTGATACTTAAATTTGGACATGGGCTGTTTTGACAGTGACAACTGGAATGGGACAGGTACTAGGAGGTGAGGAGCTGTCGTTCTCCTCAGGCGGCACTAGGCTCATGGGATGGTATCGCTGACATCATCGACAAAGGGTTGCAGTACGAGACCATTCTAATTTTCTCAGTCTCTGTCGAGGATAGAAATGTTGGCTATGTCCAAAGCTGTATGAAGAGCTACTACTGTTTCTAACCCTACTGCATTGCTTGCATACTGTTTTAAGAGCTCTGGCAGACCTGTTAAAGCTTACGACAGCATGAGGGAGGAAAGAACATGAAATTCATGAAACAGCACAGAACAAAAAGGCAGAGAGAGAAAGCCTGGGGGAATAAGGAAGACAAATATGCCATTGGGGGAGTTTTGAGACCAATTTCCCTCTGAGGGAGGTTGTGCTCAGCGCGTGCTTTGCGTAGTTACTCAAAACTGAGAGCTGTTTTGAAACCACAAGCCTATGTCACGTGACCCTGAGTATAACACGTCTGCCCTGACACACTTGCATCTTCTTTGGGGGCCTCTCCCACTATAAGCTCCTCTAAACTAAGAAAAACACATGAAAATAATGCAAGTAGTTCCCACTGGCAAATAACTAAATTTTGAAATCAGTCCATGTCTGCTCTATAAGTCTTTCTATTTTACTTTAGACCTAATGCAGCACATAGAAGATATGACAACATTTAACTTGGCTTAAATGAAGCAGTCCATTAAGTAGACTTAACTATGGATTTGAATCCAAGCCTATAGTACTGTGGCAGTAACAGCTCTGGATTTCTCTACAACTTGGTAAAGCTTTGATTTGTCCTGTACATCCTCCCCGCCCCACCCTCCCCCCCCGTGGAGGAGGAGGGACTTGTGATTATGCTAGAAATCAAGGTTATGCAAATTTGAAGTTGATGCCTGTCAGATGGCCTCTGGCCAGTTCTCTTGGTGTACTATCTATAAACCCTTCTGCCAAAATCCTGTCTATTACAGGCTGAGACTTTAAAAGATGGAATTCCTGTAGTTAGTTCCTAAGTCATTAAGTACCTTAAATGCATGTAATAGACAAATTTTTAGATACTGGGGCATTAAATTTTATGTTATTTCTTGCTGTCAGTGTGCATATAATGGGACACAGCTCAAGACTGAATAGATAGCCCAAGATAATTAATTCTGAAAGTTCTAGAATAAAACTATGGGTGCTTGCCTGGTGTCTTACAAGCAATCATAACTTTTGCCAGAAAAACACTCTTTCAGAGTATATCTCTGCTCTCGACAGGAAGAGGAGAGAATATATAAACAATATAACAGCCCAGGGGCATAATATTCAGTTTTGCTACAACAGACATGTAAGGAGGAAGGGAAGTGGCTGGGGGGGAACATTCTGCTCCCTTTGCTCTTTCAGAGTTATAAATTTGTGAAATGAAAAACGTTATTCTCTTTGCTGTAATACTTTTGATATTGGCAATGCTAGGCAAGAGTAATCGTCGCTTACCTGCTTCATGCACCAGTGAGGTTTTTTCATTACGTGTACAATTAGATAATACTGCTGAAATTGTCAGTGTCCAGTCGTGAGGCACAAGTGAGAACTTGTGAGCCTAAAATGTGCAACAAAGGGTAGAATCCAACTAGATGGTATGTGGTTTAGAAATCAGTTAAACTCAGATCAAATGAAAAAAGAAGGCAGTGGAATTATAAAAAGCTTCTTATGAGACAAGTGAATGAAACCTAATTTGAATCTCTTAATTAAAGCAATGGTTTGCAGATGACATTCAGCCTTCTAGGCTATGCAAGGCTTGTTATCAAATCTGATCATGCTTGATTCTGAAGAGGTCTTGAAAAGGCCCATAGAAAACTGAACAAGAAGGTTCAAGGTATTCAGAGGTGCTGGTTGTCCTGCAGGCTCTTCTGCTGAAACAGGACTAAAAGCAGAAGGTGAATGATTTGTAGCTTAGAATAGGTGGGAGGAGGAAGAGGAAGGATGGGAAAAGATTGGTAAAAATGTTTGGGGAGACTTTGATGCAACCTCTGCTGTAGGTACTTCTTTCTAAGATGAATGCCTTAGAAGGCTGGAGAGATCTACCAAGAGTGTTGGTGGAGGAAGGAGGACTTGCTGGCTTCTGTTAACAATGAATCAATCCTTATTCCTTATGGCCTCCCCACTTCCTTGTCCTGTCACTTCTTTTTAGCCAAAACGACTAAATGACAGTTACCCAACTGCTTCAGAAGTGAGATACAACTAAAACCAGGGGAACTATGCTAGTAACACACTCCTACATCTAGTCATCTGCCAGAAGACTGTGACAGCGAGCCTCTCAGCTGCCTCAAAGCAGCAGGTGTCTTGGGGTGCTCATACAGGCTGATTACAAATTTTCCAGTAATCTATGAATATGTCTGTACCCATAACATAGGTTAAAGATTCACTATGAGAAATCTGACATGTTCTTTATTCAGATATTTTCCCCACCCACAGTGGGACAGCTTCTGCTGCTTAAAAATGAAAGTGAGAGTGGCAGGTGAGATGGGAGAGACATTTTTACATACCTGACACCTAGTTAATTTTTCACATCTAAAAGTCATGTACTTGTTTTGAGTGCTGTATTCAGTGAAAGGTGATTCATCAGCTAGGCTAGTTTAACAGCTGCTTCCCACTAGGTATCCACAAAACCCTCCCCCATGATTGTACCCACTGTACTTGGTGGTAACAAGTTACACTCTGTCCTCTGCCTAAAGTGTGAATAGTAATACTTGGAAAAGTCTGGTTTATGTAAGTCACGGAGAATGACAGATGAAGATGTAAAGCAAAGAACTTCTTCAATTCTGAACACTACCCTGTTTGCCTAGTAATGAAAATGCCTTTATTTTTCATCTGGACAGTCTGGAAGTTGGAATAAGTAATAGTGGAGGCCTTCTTTAGGCAACTGAAACGAGCCTCATGTTTTCAGGCCCCTGATAGAGGGAGGTCCCTGAGGACTGGAAGAGAGTGAATGTTGCTCGTGTATTCAAGAAGGACAGGAAGGAAAACCTGGGAAACTACAGGCCAGTCAGCTTTACCTCCATCCCTGGGAAGGTGATAGAGCAAATAGTTCTGGAAACCACTTGCAAACATATCAAGAATAAGATGATTGGGTTAGTCAGTATGGATTTATGAAGGGGCAGTAGTGCCTGAATTGTAAGAGAGCTTGGTGGATGCAAGTAGATGATCAGTGGATGTTTATCTCCACCTTAACGAGACTTAAAACACTTAAATCATCCTCACAAGCAAACTGGTCAAGTATGGACTAGATAAGGGAATAGTGAGGTAGACTGAAAACTGAACTCTAAGGCTCAAAGGGTTGTGATTAGGGGCATAAAGTTCAGTTGGATATCAGTCAGTAGTGGTATACACCAGAGGTCAGTACTGGAGACAATACTGTTTAATATCTTCATTAATCACCTAGATAATGGGGACCCTCCTCAAAGTCTGTAGATGATACAAAGCTGGAATGAATGGTTGATTGTGCTGATTTTGGCTGTGATGCAGCTATGTTTTGGATTTGTGACCAAACAAACATGGGTGACAAAGGGATATTTTAGTTCTAGCTGAGCAGTGCTTACACAGAGTCAAAATTTTTTCTGCTTCTTACACCACCACACCAGTGAGTAGGCTGGGCAGGGCACAAGAAGTTAGGAGGACACAGCTGACCCCAACTGACCAAAGGGATATTCCAAACCATATGACATCATGCTCAGTACATAAAAACTGGGGGGAGGAGGAGTAAAATGTGGATGTTCAGAATGATGGCATTTGTCTTCTCAATTCGCGGTATGTGTGATGGAGCCTGGCTTTCCTGGAGATGGCTGAACGTCTACTTGATGGGAAGTAGTGAACAGATTCATTGTTTTTCTTTGCTTGTGTGAGTAGCTTTTACTTTACATGTTAAACTACCTTTATCACTTATCTACTTTCTCACTTTCGCTTTTCCAATTCTCTCCCAGATACCATGGCAGGGAATGAGCAGCTGTGTGAGGCATAGTTGCCAGTTGGGGTTAATTTATGACATTGATAGACAAGATAATTGTGCTTCCATTTAGAGGGACTGTGACAGGCTAGACAGAGGAGAACATCGTGAAGTTCAGCCAAAGGATGTGTGGAGTCTCACACCTTGGGAAGAATAACCCCATGTGCCAGTATATGCTGGAGGTCAACTAATGGGAAGGGAGCTTGGCAGAAAAAGACCTGGGGGTCCTGGTGAAAATCAAGGTGAACGCGAGCCAGCAATGTGCTCTTTCAACAAGGAAGGCCTCCTACATTAGGAAGAGTGTCACCAGCATGTCAAAGGAGGTAATCTTTTTCTCTCTACCTAGCTGTGGTGAGACCACAACGGAAGTGCTGTGTGCAATTCTGGGTTTCCCAGTACAAAAGAGACATGGACATACAGGATTGAGTCTATTGAAGGTCCACTAAGGTGATGAAGGAACTAGAGCATCAATTATGTGAGAAGAAAATGCAAAAGTTGGGAATACTTAACCTTGTGCTTACCAATGGACATAAATGCCCATTGGGAAGGGAGTAAAGATGATAGAGACAGACTCTTCTCGGTGATATCCTGGGAAAGGCCAAGATACAACAGGTGTGAACTGAAATACAGGTAATTCCATTTATACACTATAAATAAAGTTCTTAGTACTGAGGGAATGGCTTTCCACTGGCTTGGTTCCCAACAAGTTTGTCTGCATACTCAGAAATGTTCTATGTCTGGTTAGACTTCATCCTGAGCAACCTTGCTGTAGTTTACTCTGTTTTGACCAAGGCAGTTGGACTAGGAAATTTCTAGAGATCCTTTCTAACCTCAGTGAATCTTTGTGCAAGTCTATGAAACTGAAATATTACCACCATAGGAACCAAAATCCCACTGAAGTCTCCTGAAAATTTTAGTGAATTATAGTGTTTGAACATGAAACTGTAAATGCAACTAAATGATGAGTTTTCCATATTTTTAAGAATAAGTGTCCTGATCTTTCAGTAGCTGACTTCCAATGTCTGCCTGTGGATGGACTGTGAATAGAGTTCAGAGTTGGCAGTATTGCAACTACTTTGAAGAAAAGATATAAAATTTCTTAGCTCATCAGAGATGTCCTACCTATATCAGAGATATTTTAAATCTAGCTAGAAGCTTCAAGATAGAAATTATAGGCTCTTTGAAGACAGTAAGAGAAAATTTTAAAGTTAAAACAATGTTGTATAGCACAGTAAGCAAGAAAGTAACATTTTAAGCACTTGATCAGTTGTTTGGCTTTGGTTGGGTTTTTTCTTTTTTTTTTAAATACAGGTATATTATGTGCATGTCATACACTAAGACCTTTCTGTGACAAGCACATGAGGTGCTGATGTCAACTGATGTGCTACATTTTGGTCAACGTGGTCAAACTGGTGATGCTTGTCTTGGGTCTAGTCCCTGGGACTGTTTCTGGTGTGAATAGTTTTCCATATAGGAGGTAGGAAATGGTTACTTGGGCAGCTAGCCCATGCTGCTGGGTTTTATGTGCTTGGCCACATGTAGACAGACATTTCTGCAACTTGGGGGGTTGGGAGGGGGAAGAAGGAGTGGTATTGGAGCCAGACTGCTTCTGTACAAGTCCCTGAAAGCATTGTCTGCAAAGACAAGTGGGACTCTTCTTGTCTGTTAGATCCTTTTAACTGTGGGGCTCTTCTGTGTTTGAGCAGGAATTACTGGTTTTGGTTGTGGGTTTGGTTGCCTTTTTTTTAAACATCTGGAAATAGTAAATGGTAATATTCATGTTTTTAAATAGGCTTTAGGTAAGTGAGAGTATGCACTAATAAATTTAGGACACTCATTGTAGTTTCCTCTTCTGATGCAGAATTTCAGCTTTGCATCTTCCACCTCTCACAAATATGAGCTCTTCTTACGTTCCCTCCCGGTACACTTTCTGAATTTGAAACCTCCTATAGGTCTAAGGTAAAAAGGGGAAGCTGAACAGTGTGCACCTCGTGTCACAGGAAAAATTCTACATTGTTCCCTTCTGCCTTCAACACTGTCACCAGTACTTTGTCTCTAAGCAATTTCATCCTCAACATCAAGTTTAAATGTTAATGTGAAGTTGGTTTTCCTTGTTATTGTCTTATCTGCCTACCAACTTGGTTGATTCTTGCTATCTGTTTTGGAAAATCTGATCAGCTGGAAGGGTAAGACACATCTTCAAGTCTGAGGAGGACACCTATCCTCTCCGCATCTGGTTTTACAGAGCTACTATGTAATAGACTGGACTTGTATATTTAGTAACACTGTTTGTCTGGCAAATATATGGTTACATGCAGTAAATTTATAGTCATCCAAACCTCCATTTATAAACAGTCTCTGTAATTCCCTCTTCTCTTGCCTGCTGATACTTCAACTCAGTGTTATCCAAATACACTGTGGTTTGGCAACCAGGCTTCTATTATATTTAAGCTTGATTCATAATGTGGCAATAGTCTGATAATGATACATATCTACTTTTCCATAATGTACTTAAAAACCTCTGGATAAAACACGGCTGCATAAATGCTAAGACTGTTTTGCATCAAATTACGTTGGTGGGAGAAGAAAACACGTTTTTAAGAGCACACAAAAAAATGTTTCCTGCTTACATAGTTACAAAGGACTGTAAAGAACAGCAGAAATGCCTCCACAGTGCTTTCTATCATGCTTTCCATGCCTTTCCTGCAAATATTCTGGGTACAGAACATTTTATTTGGTATGAATAAAGCCATTTGAGTCTGACCCTTTTTTGCATGTTTGCTAGAAGATAATTTTCCAATAAATTGTTAGCATAGTACTCAGCTCCCATCTATGTGTACTACCTATGCTCTGGAATAGTGAAACCACCTCCACTTTCCTTCCACTCTAGAAGTTGTTCCTTCTCAGCTGGTGGCTTAAATGTGACTCCAAACACTACCTCATTTGTATCTCCTGCTTTGGAGCTGGAGATGATACTAAAAATTTCCTGAGGCTTGTGTGATACATGAGGGAGGCAGAGCCTGTGTGTTTAAAACTGTTTAATTTGTGTGCTTAGCCTCCTTCTGCTGGTGTATGACAACCCACTTCCAGTTTGTTAACCCATATAAAGGAGATAGAATTCACTCTCTGTAGCTTTTTGCCTGCTCATCACCATTACGTACAGTCTTACAACTGCTTCAGCCTTCTGGTACTTCCTTGGGTGCCTGTTGCTGGAGGAATTCCTCTGTTTTTCTGGCAGGCAGAAAATGCTCTCAGGCCTGTGGTCAAAAGTATCTGTTTCAGGAGAAACTGTAGGCAGCAGTTAAACAATTAACTATGTTAAACAGTTATGTGTTTTATCTTTATCTTAGGTCTAACCTAGCCACGTGATTTATATACACCATGTATTGCCATGTGAAGCCTTATCCATGTTGTTGGCAAGTTAAAGCTATGCCCAGTAGAAACAAGGTACAGGATTGAAACATATTCTCATTGTGACAGATTGTATGTTTTGTTTACCAGTGGTCATATGTTGCTAAGCTTTGTTTCATTAAACAAAAAACACAAACCCAAAAAACCCCAAGAGGGGTATGTGTGTGCATTACTGGGCAACGTAGTAGGGAGGTTGTATGTGAAGCCCCTTGTTTGCTTTGCTGTAGCTATTCCTCTGGGGTTCACTGAATGTTCTTTCAGGAAGGGAAATGTCTCCTTCCCTAGGGTCCAGCAAGCTTCTTTGGGAAAGAAATGCCCCTATAGTGCATGAGAGGGAAAACCAAGGAGATGGGAAAGATGTGCCTGTCTCTCACAGGTATATACCCAGCTTGGAGCTGGCATCAGGAGCAGGAAGGCTGGTAGAAGAATGGCAAAAGGAGTGAAAATCAGACTGCAGAGGTGAAAAAAAATTTTTTTTTTAGAGTTCTCAAAGGCACTTTACAGAGTTTGCTGCAGCACAGAAGATGAACTGATTGCTGGAAAGGGAACACACTTGGAAAAAGATCCTTCCTACCAGCAGACAGGAATATTTGTTTATAATATTTCTATACTGATATTTTTATATATTTCTAGAACATGTTTTAAATATTTTTTCTAATAAAGCCTGGTCTCCAGGTTTCAAGACCCTTTTGGTGTGTTTTGATGAGTTCAACCCTCAAGAGGTTCAGGAATATTCATCTGAGAGCTGTTGCTGATTCTATTCTAGACACTTTGAATTTGAGTAGGTTTAAAAAAATTCCTTCCCAAGGACAGTAAAACCTCAGAAGTTTGTGGGGATTTTGTTTGTTTTGGAATTCATTTTTCTCTTATCTAAAGCAGAGATACAAAATTCTGTATTTGAAATTTGAATACTTTCAACCAAAAAAACCTCCTGGAACTTCATCTGCAGCCTAGATTAAACTTCCACACCCAAACAAATGTTTGTAAACTGTCTGTAAGCATCATTTTTCTGTGGGATGTCACCATTGTCTCACTTAATGAGAAGATCCTGCCTTTCTAGAAGTTGTATTGACTTACTGGATGATTTTTTTTTTTCTGACTGCTAAAAAAATTCCTGCTGATGATGAATTGTCATTGTATGAGTGTGAATCAGAATCCTTCTAAGTTGTGCTTACTGAAGTTCCCACACTATTTTTTCAATAGCAGTGGAAGTGTATTTGTATGCCAGACTATTCGGTCCAGAATTTTATTAACATTAGACATGCTTTGCCTAATGAACCTGCTCTGCTACATCTCCCATGTCCTCAATGCAATTTTTAATGGAGTCTAGTAGTTTTGTATTATCTAAAGCCTTAGCGTTGTTGTTGTTGTTGTGATATATATAGATTCAGAAAGCTCAGATTCAACCTGTAGCTTCACTGCAACTCTTACGTAGCTGTGACAGTTCACATCACTTAATGATATGGGGCCTTAACTGTTTCTTGAGTTTTGAGTCATTGGAATAGATCGACATGAGTCTTTTCCTAGCCCTGTAATTCGTTTGGACTTAATGTCGAGGTTCATGCTGAATTCAGGAGAGAATGGATTAATAGCTGGAAATGACTGTTAGATCTTTGATTTATTGAAGATGTGGTTAGAAATGTTTCCTATTCTCTCTGTATGTGACCTTTGGTAAGTCTTTTTACTTCTGCTTTCTCCGTTTTCAGTATGTAAAGTTTGGTAATGTTTACCGAATCTCTTCAGTTTATTGTGAGAATTAATTGGCTAATAATTTTAAAGACTTCTAGCTCCTCAAAAGGTAGTTTAGACTATTATTTTTCCCCTTCTTATTAGTGACCTGAGAGGTTTGAACTAAAGAATGAGGTGGATATATATATCCCATTATTAGTTCCAAGAAACATCCACCACTTCTAAATCATAAAAAGGAAGCACAGATTGTGTGTCAAGGTTTCCAACACTGGCCACAGATGATTCTTATTGAAATTGCTGAATCATTTTGCACAATGTTTTATGTTCTTTAAAATCCCACATATTCAGTAAGTCATCCTGCAATTCCAATCTTACTTTAATTAAAAAATTAGTTTAATCAGGCCATTAATTCAGGCTTTTATATTTTTTATAAAGCTGCTATAGATTTGTGTAAAGTATTCAATATGCTTAATCATTCTGCATTGATTTTAAAATTTGAAAGTATCAGCGTGAGCTTTAACAGCACTTCATTGGTTTGAAGCATTTTTAGTTTAATGGCTTTAATTTGCTTTAACTGATACCTGTCCAGTGTGGAAAATTTAAGGACTAAAGTAAAACTGATGAAAGGCAACTGAGCTGTAGAACAGGTTTAGGAATCAAAGGATGAGACATAAGGGAAGATAAAGTGGATTTGGGCACAGTCCACTTGGAAGAGATGATGATCAAAAGAAACAAGTATATAGGATGCTTCCAAAAGCCACATGTGGCATGGATGTCTTGCTGCCACTTATGCCTTTTGAAATCTCATAAAACCTCAATTCCTCTCCTCTTGAATTCAATAACAAAAGTCTTGATTTTGTTGGAGCAGAATCAAGCTTTATCCATTTGAGGTATCTCACAGTTAGGTCAAGGAACTTTTGTTTCAAAAGGTACAGGAACAATTAATAAGCAAATATCGGCTGTATTTGAAGAACAAAGGGGATGAATGCCCCTGATAGAGATGGTGGTCACTGCCAGAGGTGTTTGGAACAGACTTGATAGTTGCTTCTAGGATGTGGAGTAGTGAAATCAGTTTTCTTAGGAGAAGTGCAACTTTCAGCTTTTTAGATTGTGGGGTTTTTTCTACCTGCATTAATCTTTCTGGTGGGAGTCCAGAATGGACTCCTTTCTGTAAAAGATTTTCCTGTTATTAACTAAATACTTGTCTACATGCAGTAGTATCTGGCCAGTATCTTTTGTGTGACCCCAGTTGCTGTTCGCTGCATCTAGTAACAATCCAGCTGATTAAAGACTTTGTGAGTGGCAGCCATGAGGATCCTGTCACTTGGTTCCATAGTCTTCTAAGACAGCTCATTCTAGCTCTGGTTCTTTGTGGCCCACTGTTGGATGCAGATTTCTGACTTGATACCGTATTTGGGAGTAATGATGCTCATCTCTCTATTTTTTCCATTGTTTCCTGATTTCCTCAGTCACCTGTTGTATGCTTCAGTTTACTGGGCTTCTGGGGTGAAGATATAAAATTGAATTTTGTATCAATAGACATTACACACTGAAAGCATCTGAGAACGACTAGAAAGTAATCACTTTGAAGTAATAAAGATTTGGGAGAAAGATGCAATATAAGCACACCATTTCTGGGATTTCAGGATATGGCAGTGCTTCTTCCTGGTCAGAGGCTGTGGCGATGAACACCTGCACATCACAACGGTTGCACAGAGCTTGCTTCTCCCAGGTGAATGCTGAATTGCCCTCAAACTGTGCCCAATCCTACGTTCTCTTGGTCAGAAAGTCCATCTTTCACAATGATGGACTGATACCTGACAAGCTAACGTTTTTAATGTTCCTACAGCTGACTTGTGTCTTTTTAGGATAGCTACCTGTAGTATTTTCTGTTAGGTTGCTGTTACTTTTGGAGAATAGTTAGTCTTTTGCTTGGCCCAAAACACAATAGGGAAGACAAGTAGAAAATAGAATTTGCAGCTTCTTTCAGACATGTCTCGGTCTCTTCAAAATATCCCTGATTAGCAAGCTTAAAATATTTGCTCTTTAAATCCCTCTGGAATTCCCATGTTCCATGACTGACCTGTGCTCTCCACTAAATATCTCCATTTATTTGTGGATAAAGTGAGTAATAGTGAGTACACTGGTATCTTCCTAGATGCAAACTGTTACTTTTTTTAATGTGTTTTTTTCCTTTCATTTTGACAGAGGCTATGTCTTGAGGTGATTCTTGCAACAATTACTGACATGCATTATGAAATTTCAAACTACTGATGGTAAAAATATTATTTCAATACTTTTCCTTTGTCAATATTTGTAGATTTTATTTTTTTTCCCCCACATCATTTCTGTGCAGGTAAACTATGCAGTCTCCTGGTGAACCATTTTCATTAACTTTTGGGGTGGGGGGGAAGGAGGGGAGTTTAAGAAATGCAGTAGCTGTGTGCTGACTCTTTGGGAGAAGAAGAAATTTTTAAGTGAATGTTCCTTTTGAGCTTTCTCTACTTAAAGCTCTAAATTAGACTCATCTGTGGTAGGTGACGAGACTCTCAACATGATAGGGGAAAGTTTGGCCTCCAGATTTCCCATGGACTAGTTTTGAATGGCACTTGCAGGAAACACCATGGCAATAGACTGACACATTTTTCACAGCTGTGATCTGCTGAGTTATGGCCTTTAGATCAAGCTCTCTTTCTGGTGGGCTGTAACTGTTGAATTTGTGAGCAGCTTCTCAGGTCACCTGTGATGGGATGTTGCTTCTTGCCTGTTCGAGAGAAACAGTGGGAGCTGCTTTGTGTGTAGATCTGCGATAGTGAAGATTCAGTAAGTTCAACCTGCTTAGCAGAGGGAAATTAGGAGGGTCATAAACCATCTCCAGTACTTTTTCCCCATTATGATTTGAACGTATGTACAGAAAATCTTTCTTGCTCAGGTCTAGGAATCCTTTCCCCTCTCTCATCATAGTATGAACAAAAGCTTCAAAGTGTTGAAGAAATAAATAAATGGGATTTGTGCCTGGATAGGACTGCACTAGCTTAGAAGTGACAATGAAAGTGTACTCATCAGAGGTCAGAAAAGGCCAATTGATCAAGGGTAGTATTTCTGTGGTGTAATTAACTAAGAGATAATTGTTTCTTATCTATTGTCTTTTGTATTCAAGGTACTGCAGAGTGCTTTGCAATAGGCAACACCTATGTAAACAAATGTAGCTGTAATTATGTATTTGGCAAAAACCTGCATCCTGTCTAGAACAAACTGAAGGTGTTATAAAACACAAAGATTTTAGTTCAGGACTAGAGTGTATTGTCCTCCAAAACTGTCACAAGTCAAACATCTGCCTTAAGGTGTGAGGCTGTGAAGCCTTAAGGAAGAGTACTATAAAAAGAAATTATTATTAATTATTGTTATTATTTTGTCCTTAATAATGAGGATTTTACAAAGTTTGTTCCTACACTGAGGGTCAGATAATTCAATTTTTCAATCACAGCAAAATTGTTCCTCAGGGCAGTCACCTTTTCACTGTATGGCTAATGACACTGAGCTCAAATGATGACGATAGATTAAAATATCTTTTTTGTTTTGCCTTTTTTTACTCTGGCATAGGCAGGTAATGTTTTCTGTGGCTCTGTACTCACTGTGCTTCTACACTGTACCCTCTTCATAATCCTACTGAAACAATTTAGTGGTGTTGGTCAGGAAAAAAATCTGAAGGAAAATATGTCTGGTTTCTACCTGCTGGTTATGATCACAGTCACAGAGTGGTAGTGATTGTAAGGGACCTCTGGAGATATCTAGTCCAAGCCCCTCTATTCAAGCAGGTTCACCTAGGGCAGGTTGCTAAAGAATACATCCAGGTTAGGTTTGAAGGTCTTCAGAGGAGACTCCAACAGCCTCTCTGGGCTGGCAGAGCCCAATCCAGAGTGGGTTTCATGGCTTTTCTTGCCTTTGAGAAGTAAAACACAATTTTGTCTATAATGTGGATAAAAGCTTGCACTAGTCCTAATCTTGACTATTAGCAAGGGAAAGACTTGTCAGGCCATTCTAGTAACAGCCAAAACTCTATTCGTAGCCTCAACTGTTACTCTTGAGCACTTCAGAGAAATGCATTAGTTAATAACTAACTATTATAACTGCCAGCTGGTACCTGCTGAAGTCTGCAGTTTACTGCTGTGAAATAGCTCTTCTGTTCCATGCTATGCAGATGTTTTACTTAAATCTGAGAAACTCTTTCTAGAGGTAAACACACTGGTTACTCTTAATGTCTGTGAATTTAGCACTAGGTTCTATGCCTGCATTCTGCTAACTATGGATGGCATAATATAGGCAACAGAAGTTGCTTCATGCTCTTTTGCAGAGGTGTCCTAGTTTGGGTGAGAACAGAACTAATTCTGTTCAGTGATTTTACTGTTCAGCTCAGTTGTTCTAACTCCCTGCACTGTCTGCAGTCAGCAGCCTGTTTGCACAGACAGTGTCTGCTGCTGGCACTGATAACACCCCATGGTCAGAGTTACTGCCAAGGATGGGTGTGCAGACCGAGGTCACTGCTGGGTCTTGTGTAGCACATTGGGGGGTGCAGAAAGTGAAAGGCTGCACCTGCAGGGACGAGTGGACAGGACAGGTGACCCCAAACTGACCAGCGAGGTATCCAGCCCATATACATCACATTTAGTGTAAAGCTGAGGGATCTGGAGGGTCTATAGCTCACTCTCTCTGGGGGCTCACGTGTTCTTCTCCACTCTTATGTTTTTAAGGTCCCTTCCAACCCAAGCCATTCCATGATTCTATGGTATTAGTATGATAATGGTCCTGTATGAATAATCAGTTAGATGACTTAGAGGCCAATGTGGATTGAAAGAAAATAATTTTAAGTTGACCAAGGTATGCTATTTACCTCCAACTAAAATATGTTGGTTTTTTCCCCCTAAATTACATAGTATCTATTTCTTACTGATTATTCTTTAAAACTGAAATTTTATTTTGGTTTTTAGAATGTAACATTTAGAAATCATTTTTTTTGTGTTAGATTGCTGTTTTGTGAGAACTGCTATGATAAACTTCAAACTGACAACTTTAAATGACACTTTTACTTCTGTAATTTATCGAACATATCATTTACTTTTTTTCTTTTTATTCGATCTTGTTTCAAGTGTTTGTACACTCACCAGTGAACTACTTACAAATTGCTTGGACCTGACAAAGGCTCCATTCTACTAAGCAGTGTAGCAGAGCCCCTTCACAATTTAAGAAATATTCTTCACCTTTTTGCTGAGAGAATCTCTTAAAATTACAGTTCCCCTTACCTTAGAGAAACTTAATCACTCTCTTAAATTCTTACGGAAATGTTTCATAATGCATCAGTTGCTAAATTACTTATTCTAGTGACATTCCACATTTATAAAGGCAATTAAAAAGAAAGCTGTAAATACACTTAATACAACAGTTCAGAGAAAGGTATGGGAGGAGGCAGAATAAATCCAGAAGAGGTTTTAGAATGAGGTAGCACAGACTTCAGCATTCCATTTTTTGTATGAAGTATAAAAAAGCAGAAATAAGAAATGTAAAGCATCTCCCTTCTCAACCCTCAAAGCATTAAATTTCTTTCTAATTTTGAGTATACAAACTCCAAATACATTAGACACTGGCAAATAGAATAGGGGATACAGTGAAAAATTAGTTAAAAACCCCAACAAACAAACAAAAAAAACCCCACAACAATAAAATCAACACCACAGATAGCCACCAAGAAAGTCTAGTCTCTGTGGCTTTACAGTTTTGTGCTAGGAGATTCTGTGTTGCTATTGATTTGTTAAATTCTTCATAATTGAGAATTTACTAACACTTGGTGTATACTGAGTTTCTGATTTATGAAATGTGCCTAGCAGTGAAAAGATTTGTGACTTGTATCAGTAATTTATATGTCTGGTGGCACCTGATTTATTAATCAGGAAAATGATTTCCCAGTCAGGCAACTGCTTTGTGAATGACTGATTGATAAGCACAGGAAATATTGTACAGTTCATGTACCTGATTTATAAGTAGCATTAGTGTCATACAGATGGTTTGAAACTCAATACTTTATATTCAGATATAAATATCTGTTTTATTAACAAAAATACACTGATTTGATGACTGATTTTTAAATCTTGATTCTAGATTTTAGCAGAAGGCATGGTCTGATGTACTTTTTCTCAAATAGTTTATTTTCCAAGGTCCAGATTTTATAGTCACAGTTTAGTTTATGTATATTTATTTTATGTTGTTCTTACTTCATGTCCTTACCAAGATGAATTACTTTCTTTGTCCTTTTTAGGGTATTGCCTTGATGAATGGTGTATATGGGTGTTTTTCTGTCACTTTAAACCTTCTCTCTGTGGTGTTTTATGCACAGCCTTTATATTTACCAATAATTTCTGACCTCTGCTTTTGTCTGGATGCCACTTCAAGAGCATCTGTTGCTCTTTCTTAGCAGCTGCATACAAATTACCACAGAAAACAAACTAATGAATGGGTAGGAACTGTAGCCAAGGTTGATAATATTTTACAAATCAGTTACAGGCTTAGGAATTTGGGCTATAAACCAAATACTTTGAGATAGTAAGCTTTCAATTACATAATTAAATCAAATAGATTTGTTCCATCTGAGATGAAAAAGAAAAGAATGTGCTCATAAGGTGCATCTTTCTGCTGTTTTCAATCAGCATTGTATCAGAGCTAAAACTTACATTGCAGTATTTAATGTTATTTTTTTTCTCTTCATACTGTTTCTCTGTTGAAGACTTGTACTCAATTCTTACTGACATCTGTACCCCTCAATGTACTCTTTTTTTCAGTGGAATTCTTGAATAAAGAGCAAAAATCTTGGGCTATTTATTAATGAACTAAGGATTTTCACTGCAAATAATACAACTATTTTGAGTCCATTTTTTTGGTATAGCTTCAAAAATATTATTACTCTGGAAGTGTACAACCAAAGTGTACACAAACACTTTGAGCTTTTCATAGTGGGAATTCAGATGATTATTGAAATGCTTGTTATTGGTCATCTGTTTTTGTCTTCTGTGTAATGGTTTAGTCTTTGTACAGTCTCAACAAACTGCTACTAAAGGTCTTGTGATTACAGTCACTACAAACATGCAGGAGCAACTAATTTTTGGAAGATTACTGTGAGTGAGTCAGGATGATGGGTGTCAGAATTTACAGTGCTAGTTATATGTAACATTAAAGCAGTATTTTGGGGCCTTGACTTAAGTTTGGTGCCCCTCATTTTGCAAGGCACCCCTGAAGAAAGAACAGTTCATGGATATAAATAACCCAGATCACTTTTACATTTTAATTAGGGACAGGTCCCACTACACTATAAATGGTCCATGGGGAGTTGCAATATGCTGTCAAGGTTTAGGGTGGGGCCAGCCTTTAAACAAATAGCAGATCTGTCTCTGTTAACTTCCCTCCCTTCCCAAAGGGGAAAAGAAAGGTAATAAGGGAGAGAGACTTACGGACTAGAAAACTAAACTTACAACAGCTGTAATGAATATAATAGTAAAATGCAATATATATATAGAAAAAAAAAACAATAACAAACCCAACCTCCCTGACAGCAATTATGCCACTATCACCAGTGATGCTGTGGAGCAGGCACTAGGCAAGTCCCAGACTGGACTCAGTGGCAGATGGGAACCAGATTTAGGAGCTGGATTCTGTAACACATGGATCAAGATCAAAGGCGGAATGTGCAGAGTCATCCTCGGACACTGTCCATTGAAGAAGAAAGCTTGACCCTCATGATCCCTCAGCTTTATACTGAATATGGCGTATATAGGCTAGAATCCCTTGCGGATCAATTTAGGGTTGCCTGTCCTGGCTGCTGCTCACTGCGGGGTGCAGTCTTTTACTTTCTGCATTCCCAACGTGGTACGCAAGATTTAGCAGTGACGTTGGTCTGCACAGGAGGGAGTATAAGCAAGAGCCTTTCTGTACACACCAATCCTGGGTAGTAACTCTAAATGTTGAGTGTTATCACTGGAAGCAGCCACTGCCTGGGAAGATTCCATTAACATTAGAAAGTGTGGTCACTTAGAAGAGACTGAGCTGAAAAGTAAAATCCCAGAACAGAATTAGTCCTGTTCTAACTTGAACCAGAACACGTGCCATGAGAGAGAAAACGGGAGCTATGACTCCTTTAGTCAACAGCTGACTGTTTCAGCACACATCCCAGTTAGTATATCCACTTACTGAGAACTTATATCACAGTGAGGGTATGATGTGATCAAGAGATATTGCCATAGAGTAAAGCGGAACAGAAAGGGCCAGGAATGCAAACCCTTGCAGGAACTGTTAAATGTCACATCCTGACTACTGGTCGTATCTCTAATCTTACCCCTGCAGAGTTTAAGATGGAGAAGATCTATCAATAGGAATGAAGAGGAATTCTGGAAGCCCATAGCAGGGAAGTGACTGGCCCAAAGAAAGAGATGGTGACAATGAACTCCAAATATCCCAATCCTGTGATAAGCGGGTTCTCACAGATTTATAAGTAAAACTTTATTCGTGTTCTCTCTTTGGTCTTCAGTTACTCCATTTAAAACAACATGAACCACAAAACTATAAAGGGTTTTGCAGGGCAGAAGCTTCGACCAGATCTTATGTTAATTAGAATAAGCTTGAGTAGTTTCAGATCTTGTGAAAAGCATTATTTTATGATCAGATTCATGTTGAGGAGATTCACTAACAGCCCATTAACTTGCTGTAAAAGATCTGATAAGGTTTAGATGAGCTACAAAATTGACTATATTTCTTGCAACATTAATTACAATTTAAACTTTAATATGCTTATAACTGTTGCTTTAGAATAAAAGGGCAATTTAAAATGACAGAACATTAGATTTTTTTTTTATGGATTCAAGTTCATTTATGCTACCATATTTTTAAGTTATTGTAGGATTAAATACTGTAACTTCAATTTATAGCTGGCTGGAAAATTTCTGGAAGCTCTTGTATAATGAAAATTTGCAGGTGGAGAAAAAATTTAGTGATTATCTAATTTTATGCTGTGAAAAATGAAAATAAATATAGTAGTCTGACTAAAGTGTGAACATTTCACCTTACAAATCACAGAAAAACAGTTTACTACTGGGTCTCCAGATTAAGAGAGTATTAGAGCCATCTGCAGCACAGAGAAGTAGTTTTGTTCTATTGAATGTCCTGCTAAATCCATGTTTTGGGCTGCCTCTCTGAACTACATTATCCAGGATGCACTGTGTCCTATCCATGATGCACTGTGTCCTACCTTTGCCTTGCACACCCTCAACCCCCCTCTTCATGTATACGACAAAGCCCTGTGTAGTTTTATCTATTGACTCTGAGTCAGAAGGAACAGGCAAATACTGCAGTAGGCTTGGAAATTGTCATTTGATGTTAGGTCCAGTGGATAGAGTTTTAAGTTCTGAATTTTCACTTTTTTCTCTTACCAGTATTTCACGTTTACATTCCACTTCATAAAAGATATCTTAGAATTTCTTATTGGACAAAGCAATGATTTACAATGCGTTTCAGCTCCGGCTGTTTCTCCAGTGTCTGAGTAGGCATGAGGCTTTGGATTCATCCGTTCGGTTACAGCACTGGTGCCTACAGGGTAAATCTTGAGGGTCTTAATCAGTACCGATAGTGGGTTTCTTTGATTCCAGAATTGAAAGGGCAGCAGACTGGATTCTCAGCTGGTGTAAACTGTTGCTGACTGTGGTCTCCTACCTTTATATAAATTCTTTGTTAGTTTCACTGTGATTTCTCATTCACACTTTACAGACACAAACAGTTTAATAGTATTACATAATTACCTAGGTGTTTTTGTTAGCTTCTCACTTTTTATTTTTAAACATTCCTAGAAATATATAGACACAGTACATGCGACTGCCTTGTCTTCTATCCCTTTCCTTAAAAGGGTTCTTTTACTTCTCATCATCAACTTACAAATATAGCCTATGAATTTATCGTGAGTTTCAGGATGTTCCTTACAGGAGTAATTCCTGCATTCCATGTCAGTACTCTTCCTCGTGAGCCATTTGATGAAATTAATGACAAATCTCACTGGGCAAATTGCTCAGTGTGTGTGTCCGTATGTGTCTAAGACTTGGGAGGAAAGACCTTTTGGAAATATCTGTTGCTGGCAAGCCATGAAATCTCCTAGTAACACAAGGAACTTACAAATGTGACTAACAAGTGAGTGTAATGTTGTTTGTGTAGTGTGTCATCAAGAGATACATGCTCATTTTCTGTAAACTCCCTTCCTCTGTTATAGAAACGTGGTGACTGTGTTGTTAACTCTTCTGATGGCTAAATATTTGTGCAGCTGGGCTCCTGTGTTTAGCCTCTTCTAAAGGTAAAGAACTGCAGCAAAAGTCTTAGTTGTAGTATCTTGGAATGCTAAAGTAGATAGTGCAGCATCTGTGGTAACAAACATACCAGCTTGGGTGAAGAGTGCAGAACCACCGGAAAGAAACAAAGCAGGCAGAATGGCAACCAGTACATAATCCCACACGTGCAGATTCTCTCACTTAGAAGTTTCATTTCCTTCCCCACCTTGAACCAGCAGGTTCAAGCTTGAAGCTAGGCTGTGAATGCTGGGACAGAAACAATGGGAGGTCCTTGAACCTCTGAGGTTCAATTGCTATCTAAAGCCAAATCGCAGAGTTTTTTCTGTGTCACCTAAGCTGGTGTGCCCATTTCTCCTCTACATATTTGCTTGTATTTTGAACATCAAGCTGAGTGCATAAGCAGCAGGATATATTGCATCATTAAACTGCATCATGATTACTTGGATCCAAGCACTAGGCTCTGCCATTGCCACCTAGGAAGAGCACATTGCTGAATGAGCATAATGACTGATAAGAGTTAAAATCACTAGAGCACAGTGTTACTGTGCTGTACACGATTCCAAACTGATTTATGACAATCCTGAATGCCAAACAGTGTTGAAATACTGAGCTCTTACAGCCTAATGTGTTGAGCTGCAGTGGAAAGCATGTATTTAAGTATTCAAGAAAGGATTATCTGTACGAGCTTTCTTGGGAAATTCAGTGACTATAGCAGTTCAACTGCTGGTTTTAGCTGTGACAGATAAAGCCTTAAAATGATACTTAACATTTAAAAGAACGTGATGTGCAGTAATTGTACTAATTTGGTAGGTAATACACAATTATTTCTATAGGAGAATGTAGTGATAACTGAGACACAGCTGAAGTTTGGAGTGACAAGTTTCTTATCTAATTAAGTTTGTGTGGAGATTTCTCAGAATGACTATTCATGCGAAGCATGTAGGGTGACAGCAGCACAAACAAGGAGAGTATATATCAGCACTGAGGCAAAATTACATTTACTTTCTGTGCCTATGGACAAATCCTGTGATGATAATCTGGTGGATTGCTCCTGTTTCATTTGAAGACGGTGAGATTTTTGCATAGATTTCGGGAAAAAAAATGGAGTGGGCCACTGAGTAGACCTCAAAATTGTGAACTTACTGTAAGTGAAGTTGCCTTGGAGCTTTGATGTAGTGCTCTGGAAGAGGTTACTGGGAGGCTTTAGCTTCAGGTGCCTACACCACACCTGCTAGAGGCTATCGCCCTCAAGCCATGTTTATCACAATGTCCTTTTGCACACCTCTGATAATTTAAAAAAATCCAACAGGGGGTTCAACCTAAGATGACAAAGTGTGTAATGAAACCATTGAGCTGAGTGCATGTATTCCTTCCTATTGGCCCTCTAAGGATGGGTGGACCTCTGGCTGAAATAAGGTTATAAATTGCAACAGCATGATTTGCTAGGGCTCATCTGTTAAATCCATCCTTAGTTTCATTTTAGTTAACAACTCCCTGGCTTTTTTCAGAATGCAGTCTCGCCTTAATAACTGATGGTGGGTTGGATGTCTGTGAGATGACAAACTGGGGGAGAGCTTGAAAAAGATGGTTTCTTTTAAGTATTCTAGTTTATAGTCATGGCCACACTTTTGTTGTTTCTACAAAGGTGCAATTCTTTTGTTTGTTATAAAATCAAAAAGAAATGTTGATTTGTTAGCATAGCAGTTAGAAAGAGTGGAGGCCTTTTAATGACCTCTGTTGCAGATTTGGGTGGCTAAGAATTGCATTGCTATGAATTTAGATGCCAGTTTCTCTGCTAATGTTAAATGGACAGAATTGATCTAATTAAATGTAAACCGTCATTTTGAAAGCTGAAGGTCCAGATGATGTTCATGTCTCTTTGTGCCAGTCAGTGGAATAAGGCACAGATATTATCCAGTGTCCATTTTCCATCTGTAGTCCTATTTTTCCATTGTCCTATTTTCCATCCAATTTCCTTCAATATCTCAGTACTATTGTAGATGTTCTGGGTCTAAATGTTGTGCCTAACACTTCCTCTGTTAAAATTGTGCTAGGGACCTGAAAGAGGGGAGAAAGCTGGGACCTTTACTTAAGAATTTCTAGTGCTGTCTATGATGTCATTAAGCACCAGTGTTCTGGAGAAATCGGCTTTTCCTCCCTGCTTTGTAGTATTAAAATCTGTAAAAATCAAATAGCTAGCTTGCATTATATCTTTTACTATTTGACTAGACTAATATCTGTAATAAAAATCAGCTTAAAGTATGAGTCATAGTTTGTAGAAGAATGATGAACTGTAGTAACCACCATAATAAGCCTCACTCCCCCTTCACCCCAAGGTGTGCATACATGGGTTATACTTCTTGTCTCTAGATAGCCAGGAGCATGAGCTTGGATGAGCATGTAAAGCTGCTGCAGTTCTGAAAGCATTTACTCACCTTTTACTTACGTGGTTTTGCTGAATTTATTTAGATAAGCATGCTCTTCATTCAAGGAAATTCAGCAGCAAATATCGCCTGGAATAAAAATTTTGTGCAGCTGAGGTGACGTAAGCCCAAAGCAACATCCCAAAATAGTGCAATACCTTCAACTGTTAGTGTGACAAGTTAGACTTCTTTGTCTAAACTTTCAAAACTGGTAACACAATTTTGTGATTCTCAGTGAATTTACAGTGTTACACATGTGTGCCTGTGCCAAAAGCTGAGAGCAGATGCTCTGGATCACTGAAGCTGGCAGAAAATGGTGAGTGGTTGACCAGTGCCAAGATAAAACATCTGTAGGACAAAAAAACACCACTGAAATCTGTGCTTTTGGGGAATAATTTGCTTAAACAGGCCGTATTTATGTTGGCAAACCCTTCAAGAATGTTCGTTGTTAATTGGAAGAACATAAATGTTAATAATCAAGGACTTCAGGAAACATTTACAGAGATGACAGTGTTCTCTAAATTATTAAACATTGCATTGCTTTCGCATATGAATCCCAATGAGCTTCTGTACTAATGTGCCTAGGAATTACTTGGCACTAATTACAGGAAAGATAATTCCTTGTGAGGAGGTTACAAGTGTGATTTTTGAATTCCAGACTTCTGAAAATTTTCTGACTTTATTTCCTAGTATTTGCTTAAGGGGGAAATGAAGCAAAAATCATGTCACTGAAGAAGTTTTAGAGTACAGTGAACTGAAAGTAAAGACAGCAGGATACCACCACAGTAATAATGGGGAAGGATGATGGCTTTGGACTTGAGGTGGGGGGGACAGGGCATCCTAGCCATTCTTCATTACATGAGCAAGACTGTGCACTGCTGCAGGGGTGGGGCAATGTGTTTCAGTGTCTCCTTGTAAATTCATCTGTAAATAAGAGAGAGAGAATTAAAATGTGTACTGATTCATGCATGATATTTTACCAGCTCATCTTTCCAAGAACAAGATTTAGGACGTGCTTGTGGAATGAGCTGCTTTTCCAGGAGGCAAGCAGGAAGCAAGGGAGAGGTTAAGTTAGTCCTTTTGTATGTTATGTGCTGTCTGAGGTATGGGAGCAGCAAAGAGAGATGACATCTGGTGCTGATCTCAAACACCCACACAAGGAGAGAGATCGTCACTTCATCCTTAATATCTGTTTACCAGGAATCCTAGTTCTTTACTGGAATTGTGTCGCCATACAGAATAAATCAGTATGCAAGTCAGGTTGCTTTACTTACAGTACATTTCTTTAATACAGAAAGAGAAGAAGCAGAAATCCTTATTTTAGAGACAGAGGGGAAAAAAAGAAAAAACCCTGACTTCAAGTAGTATCTTATCTTTTTTATCACATTCCTAGCTATCTTAGGTCCAGAGACTAATTCTCTTCTGGATATGGTAGCCATAATTTCCTTACAGCTTCTACATAGCTTAGAATTCTCTCTTTCTTCATGGCCTATCTGTGGGGATTAGAGATTAATTGCTCTTTGAAGCCTTGATCAGTAGGCAAAGGTTTTGGAAAGAGGCAGGCTTTGCACTGTATCCCTAAAGAAACTGAGAACAACCATATTTTAATCTCTGAATATTTCACAACCAAAGGCTGTAACTTAAGGGACTGCACATGCTGGGTCATGCTAAAGTGTAATTGAGCAGGTAGGGATGACTACTGGTCCACCCTGCATTGCTTGGTGTGAGTTTGTGTTTTGGTTTTTTTTTGGCATGGTGTGGCTTGTTTGTGTTTTTGGTTTTTGTTGTTTGGTATTTTTTTCTGCCAGTTTATGGCACTATGGGAGAGGGTGCTAGGAGTTCTGACCCATCTGCAGCTTCTGATCCTTTTGCTCAGAAACTTACATCAGTGCCCTTTTTACCTATTTATTCCCAACTGGCATTTGTTTGGTTGTTTTTTCTTTGCCTCAGCATGTTAACCTGCACTTTATTGGTTGAATTGCATCCTCCTTTCTTCAGACCTCTCTTTCTTTTTTTCAGGATCATTTTGAATTCTATTTGTATCCTCCAGAGTACTGGAAATCATGTACCAGCTTCATGTACCTGCAGAATTAGTAATCTTACTGTCTTTTTCATGAGAGAATTTATTAAGCAAAGCATCAACTAGTCCGGTACTTAGGGTAAACCCCTGTGGAACCCTGTGCCATGTATTCCAAAGATGGTTTCAAAATCAGTTCCCATAATGAAGTATATATATTGGCTAATAAGCCTTTTGAAATGACTTTTATATTGTTTTGGGAATTCTAGTGTGTGGTTTCCTCATAAATTTTGTAGCATAACATACTACCTTAACAACTGGTTCTTGAGTTTTCTTGAGTGAAGCAAAGTTTGTTTCTGCTATGAGCACAAACAGCTGTGAGATTGTTAGCAAAGACCCTTCTGGCTTATAGGGCACTGTAAGTGAAGGGAACACTTGAAGAAGCATGCAGCTATATCTGCAAGAGTGACAGTAAAATAAGAAGATTGCCTAATATTTGAAATTACATATGCTGCCTTCCAGATGGTAAGAAGAGCTGATTTATGCTCATCTGGGCTCATAGGCTGCTCATGATAAAAATGTTCATGACCCTGCTTTGATGGCACAGAGCTGCTCTGAACTTGGAGTAGCAGTTTAACAGAGGGACACCAACCCCCCCCCCCCCCCCCTTTTTGCTCGAGTCTGTGAGTATTTGTGAGCGCGACGGGCACGT